>JADBJO010006962.1:179825-184788 GCA_016801955.1 Conus betulinus
GCCGCGTGATGTAGCTGTGTTTTGTGTAAATATCCTGGACAGGCCACTCTTTATTTTCAAGAGCCTCGTGAAAAATAAGATTTTCCTCCCGATGGCTAGCACCGGAAAAAGTTGCTCCTTCCACCACTAGTAAGAGAGAGAAGGTGGAGGTGAAATTTTTATATGAAAACTACTCTATAACATTCAGGAGGACAACAGCTGCCACCCTTGCTCGCCACAGTTGAGAGAGAGAGAGAGAGAGAGAGAGAGAGAGAGAGAGAGAGAGAGTGAGTGAGTTGAGTGTGTGTGTGTGTGTGTGTGTGTGTGTGTGTGTGTGTGTGTGTGTGTGTGTGTGTGTATTTGTTATCAGAAGAATCTTGGCATCCTTGCTTGGAATATTCGCTGTCTTCGGGAATGGTATATTTGGCATGAATTAATGTCAGTGGCTTTATGCATATTCCAGGCAGTGCATTCATCAAAACGCGCGAAGGTGCCTGTTAAGTAGTTGTCTAGCGACACACGTGTTTGTTAGATCGTGTTCCTAACAGACTAGGAAAGTAGTATGGTCTAAATTCAAACGAAGACAAGATGACCATGCCCACACAAACAGCATATCCAAGCACCAACTCACCAACACAAACAACATTCAGAACCAAAATAACACAAGCGAGAGTGTCTGTGTGTGTTGCTGATTTTAATTTATTGTCCTCTTAATTTTGGATGAACGTACCCAACAATGTCAGATTTCCCTTAAAAAAATACCCCTCAGCACAGTTTTAACATTCTCTCTCTCTCTTCTCTCTCTCTCTCTCTCTCCTCCTCTCCTCTCTCCTCTCTCTCTCTCTCTCTCCAGCTTTCATTCACAAAGATTGTCTCATACACGGGGAACAAACATGACGTAAAGTCTAAACACAAACAATGTAACATGTAGTAAACCATATTTGCTACGTAAGAGAGTATAGCATGCAGTAAAACTACATTTGCTAAATAAGAGATATAACACGTATCATGACATACTGAGAGGTAGTTCATGCAAACGCCATGGAATTAACTGTAACTGCCACATTGGAAAAACAACGAAATGCACATGTATAATAAACTCTTTCATTGGCATGACTTAAGGCATCAAGAAAAGCTATGAGTTCTTTCTTCAGCTTCTTTAATGTCAATTCGTGTTAACATGGTCTCCACGAACATTTCTTACAAGAGTTACCCGTCTCATATCTTTTTTTTTTTTAATTGACAGACTGTTAAAATGAAAACAAAAATAGAAATTAGAAAGAAAGGGGGTTAATTACCGCCAAGGACATAGACAAACAACGTACAAGGCAAAACATAATGCATTTCGACCTCTTGGGTCTTCTTCAAGCAAAACAAATAACATTTAGGGCAGTGAAAACGAAGAACGAGAAACCCCCTATCTTCTCATATTCGGCGGAAGATTAAAAATGTACGTTGTCTGTCTATGTCCTTGGCGGTAATACCCCCTTTCTTTCAAAATTTTGCTTCATTTTCCGCCCTCAGTCACTTCGTTTTGAAAGAAAACAGAATGTTTTAAAGCTGATATAGACGCTAAATGTTCGTGATTTGATATTTCTAAAAATCGTTTTTTCAAGAAGGTCACACAGATTTTTTTCAGGCATTTTTACCAGCTTTCTGACATGTGTGGGGTAAAAAAAAAAGTGATGGAGCGCATGATCCACATCATTCACGGTTCAGAGAATGCATACACTGATACAGAAATCTGCAACAATACATCATCAAAGCGTAACGGACTTCACAGATTTGCAGTCTGAAAATAATAGTGTGTAAACCGATCGTTGGTAATCGCAATGACGAATTAAAGTCATGGAATATAATGTATCACATATTCGGTCACAGACTATGCATATACGGACTGTTCATATTGCCAATGGCATTTGATATAATTGCTGTCGTACGTATAGTACTGATTGCATTTTGTCCCCATTAACCCGTTTTGTAACTAGCTAATAAACAAGACTTAAGTTCCAATCAACAGATTCCATTTTGCTCCTGATCCGGCTGAATGACAACTTCCGTGTCAGGGGCTGGTGGGTGGTAGCCCGATGGGGGCGCTCCGGGGCCGCGCGCGCGCAGGTCAGAAACAGCGGGCTGAGGGCCGAGAGGAACATCAGCAAGCCTGCAAGTCAGAATCACGCCGTCAGCGCAGTCAACAGACTATAGGTCATAGGTCAACTATGTTGTCAGGAATGGAAGCAAGACTATGGACCATAAGTCAACTATGTTGTCAGGAATGGAAGCAAGACTATACGTCATAGGTCAACTATGTTGTCAGGAGATGGAAGCAAGACTATAGGTCATAGGGTCCACTATTTTGTCAGGAATGGAAGCAAGACTATAGGTCATAGGTCAACTATGTTGTCGGAATGGAAGCAAGACTATAGGTCATAGGTCAACTATGTTTGTCAGGGAATGGAAGCAAGACTATGGGGCCATAGTCAACATGTTGTCAGGAATGGAAGCAAGACTATGGGCCATAAGTCAAACTATGTTGTCAGGAATGGAAAGCAAGACTATAGGTCATAGGTCAACTATGTTGTCAGGAATGGAAGCAAGACTATGGACCATAGTCAACTATGTCGTCAGGAATGGAAGCAAGACTATAGGTCAATAGGTCAACTAATGTTGTCAGGATGGAAGCAAGACTATGGGCCATAAGTCAAGTAGGTTGTCAGCTACAGAAGTAAGGACTGTGTCTTATGTCAGCCATACTGTCAGCAAAAAAGTAAGATTGCTGGTCTTAAGACAACTATGTTGTCAGCTACAGAAGTAAGACTCTGTGTCTTATGTCAGCCATACTGTCAGCAAAGAAGTAAGATTGCAGGTCTTAAGTCAACTATGTTGTCAGCTACAGAAGTAAGAGTATAAGTCTTAAGTCCAGCTATGTTGTCAGGAATAGAAGCAAGACTATATATAGGTCTTTAGTCAACTTGTCGTCAGCAACAGATGCAAGACTACAGGTGTTAAATCAACTGAGTCATCAGCAACAGAAAACTATAGGTCTTCTGTCTACTGTGTTGTCAGGAGCAGAAGCAAGACTATAGTTCATAAGTCATCTGTGTTGTCAGGAGCAGAAGCAAGACTATGGATCTTATGTCAACTGTGTTGTCAGGAGCAGAAGCAAGACTACAGTTCATAAGTCAACTGTGTTGTCAGGAGCAGAAAACAAGACTATGGATCTTATGTCAACTGTGTTGTCATGAGCAGAAGCAGCAAGACAAGAGGTCATAGGTGAACTGTGCTGTCACGAAGAGAATTACGATTACAGGTCCTAAGTCAACTGTTTTGTCAGAACGGAAGCGAGACTACAGGTTTTTAAGTAAGCTGTGACGCCAGGAATACAAGTGGGACCATAGGTCTCAAGAGTGAAACGACTGCAGGCGGAAATCTAAACAAATCTTAAATAAATGTCAGCGAACCGCCCAAGAAACGTGGACAAACGAGTCACAAGACACACACAACGCGTTTCGACCTCTTAGGTCTTCCTCAGGTGAAACAAAGACGGACTAAATAACGAAAATGCACTTAGCTTTGATCGCTTCAGATTGCTTCTGAGTTCATTTTTTAATCAAAAGATTAAAGATTGAATTAAACGAGAGAGAGAAAGTTGCGGACCTATGCATGTTGAATGCATGTCCTTGTTACGGCGAGACGTGGGCCGTTCGGATGCAAAGGGCGACAACTTGACAGCATGAGGGTCGATAGGCAGGGTACGGGGGCGTAATTATCTCCCTTTGTACCCCTTGTGATTATGTGTGGAGGAAAAAAAGAAAATTTACAGTTGCTAGTCCAGCGAGCCCCCTTCCTTCATACAACATGCCAACACCTTTGTAATGATACTGAATGGAAGCAAGACGCTAAAAAAGCACGCTGTGCATTGTGTTGTATTTATTGTCGAATTTTTTTTTATCACCCGCGTTGCACTCGGGGTGGGGGGAGGGGGGTGGGGGGGGGGAGGGTAGGGGGGGAGGGAAGGAGGGGGGTGGTGGGGAGGGGGGGGGGG
This sequence comes from Conus betulinus, assembly GCA_016801955.1. Classification (NCBI taxonomy): domain Eukaryota; kingdom Metazoa; phylum Mollusca; class Gastropoda; order Neogastropoda; family Conidae; genus Conus; species Conus betulinus. Next base: position 183,850 of record JADBJO010006962.1, read on the forward strand.
GGAGGAGGGTGTGGTGACTAGCTACCCAGCGGACGGAATTTTTACCTGAACTTAATCAACATCACACACACACACACACACACACACACACACACACACACTACTCCAGTCCCACTGCACAAACGTTAAGTAAGTTATTTCCCTTCAATGGGTTGGGTTTTTGTTTTTTGTTTTTTTACATGCTGGCCTGGAAGAAAGGTTGTTTTCGGACAGATGTAAAATACAAGAGTGTGGTATGTCCTCTTAGCGGGGGGAAAGTGTTTGGCAGGTAATAATAATACGAGTTTAACGGAATGACTATCGGAAACTTGGCGTAAACGGGATGAGACCCAGTAGTTTTTAAATGGACAGCAGAACTGAATTTGGAGCATGAACACAAATGCAAGCGAGACATGCGCTCTACACTAGCAGAAAATGCACGCTGGGAAATGAAGTAAATGACTAATCGTAAAGTGCATGTCACTCTGACCTCCACCAGTCGTCTGTTGTCGTTCCTGTTGAGTTTAGCAATTTTGCATACGTTTGTTTTCTTTTCATGGCGGCCAGCCCAAGAACTAAAGCTTAATGTGTTCCTATACGATCACTTTCCACAAAATGAACAACAATTTGCATTTTAAGATAAGCTACATAAAACATGTGGATAGATCTTCCAGGGGAAATGGAGATCTTTCCAATGGTATGTATAAGGTTTTTGTACGTAAACAAACATAAAATTATCACTAATTTTTCAAATTTGTTCAAAAATTAAAACAAAAGAGAAAAGTAAAACTTACACTAGTCTAAACTGTCCTGTAACACAGAAGCCATCTGGAAAACGGATATAAGATTGGAAGAATTCTCACATACGCTGAAGATTATGCAGAATTCTCATTATTCTTATCACAATTCCGTACCAATTTAGGCCTAAAATAAATAAAAGCATTGAACATATCATCAATT
>JADBJO010006963.1:5000-7500 GCA_016801955.1 Conus betulinus
GCTCCCCCTCCCCCTCTCCCTCCCCCCCCCACCCCACCCCCCACCCCCCTGTCTTTTCCCTCTCCTTCCTCGCCCTCTGCCGACCCCTCGCTGTGCAAGAAGCAATGATCGCGATTAAAAAAAAATCTGATCCTGATTTTACGATTCTTCTCACGTCACGTCACCCCCCCCCCCCCCTTACTCTTCTCTTCCCCATCCTCCACCTCCTCTGTCAGTCTTGCTGTCTGTCTGTCTGTCTGTCTGTATATCTGTCTCCCATGTCTGTTTCTCGGTCTGTCGGGTGTATCCATCTTTGAGTCTTGAAAAAGGGTTGGTGTGGTCAACTACACGAAACATTGAAAGAGAAACTGTCTCCCTTTTTCCCTCATCTGTCTGTCTGTCTGTCTGTCTCTCTTTCTCTCAATCTGTCTGTCTGTCTCTCTCTCTCTGTCAGTCAGTCAGTCAGTCTGTCTGTCTGTCTGTCTGTCTGTCTGTCTCTCTCTCTCTCTCTCTCTCTCTCTCTCTGAGCGCGCCGGGTGATCTATGCAATGTGGGCAGGCAGAATTGTGCTCAGTGATATCATACTTTGTCGTCAAGTACCGCCGTGTCCAGTGCCATGTCTGCTGTGGGATTGCCAACACCACTGAAAATCACTCTTCATGCCCTGCTACAGCACAGTCCCCTGAGAGAGAGAGAGAGAGAGAGAGAGAGAGAGAGAGAGAGAGAGAGAGAGAGAGGAGAGAGAGAGAGAGAGTGACGCAGAAAGAGAGACAGAGAGAACAGAGTGAGAAGGAGAGACAGAGACAGAGAGCTAGAGCGGAAGGAGACAGCACGGTTGTGGTCACGTGATTAAGGACAGCCTCGGCAGAAGACAGATGGCGGGCCAGTTAACCCCTTGGTCGAGAGTCGACCGGCGATGTATCCAACAGACACCGCCACCCCAGGTCAGCGGGGACAGCGGACAGACAGGTCAACAGTAAGACCAGGTCAGCGGGAGACAAGACAGGATTGTGATTTCGAAGACCGCTAGCCTTGATCGGAAGACACGACCTTCACAGCACGTCACTCGGCCACCAGACAACACACCGCCGCCCGCAAGAACGCGCACAGGAGTGTGAACGGGTGTGCTGGTGTTAGACTCACTCACATGCATTGAACAGCGAGGCCAGGCTGATTTTGTTGATGTGCTTACGCCAGAAGAGACTACAGAGAGCGACGACCCTTCTGAGTTGATGTGCTTACACCAGAAGAGACTACAGAGAGCGACGACCTTCTGAGTTGATGTGCTTACACCAGAAGAGACTACAGAGAGCGACGACCTTCAGAGTTGATGTGCTTACACCAGAAGAGACTACAGAGAGCGACGACCTTCTGAGTTGATGTGCTTATACCAGAAGAGACTACAGAGAGCGACGACCTTCTGAGTTGATGTGCTTACACCAGAAGAGACTACAGAGAGCGACGACCTTCTGAGTTGATGTACTTACATCAGAACAGACTACAGAGAGCGACGACCTTCTGAGTTGATGTGCTTACACCAGAAGAGACAACAGAGAGCGACGACCTTCTGAGTTGATGTGCTTACACCAGAAGAGACTACAGAGAGCGACGACCTTCTGATGACCGCGTGTAAAGCTGGTGACAGCTTCGGCGTCGTCAAAGATGATTGTGGCTCAGCGGACGGACCGATCGATCGCTGCAGCGGACTCTCCCTGACACATCCAGAAACCACCACGGTTTTCATCTGTCTCGTCTTCCACACCATCTGAATGGCATTGCACCCATGCCGCTCATCCCGGACACCTGTCCACAGTCACAGCCTAGCCTGTCCCGCCACAGTCCTGGCACCGGCGTCGGCAAGGAGTAGACAGTGTCAAATCTTCGTGAAGCAATCCACCTGAAGAGACGCTGCACCGCTGCCCGGTCACTTCAGTGCTGTTCAGTGGTGCCTGTTCTGATCCAGGATACGCCGGCACCACCTGCTAAGCTCTGTGCTGACTAGGATATTTTCTCGGTCGCAGAGCCAGCGTGAGTGACCTCTCTCCCCCTCCTGAGGGCGCCACATCCGTCCCAGCGAGAGTCCCGATGACTACTGGTGTCACCGACAGAACCAAACCAAACCAAGACGTGGAGAGTTCATCAAAACTTGAGGTCACCATGAGAGCAGGGCATGAAGAGCTGCAGAATGTTAGATTTTTTTTTTTAATGCTGATCGAGGAGAATGAGGATGATAAAGGTGATCCGAAGGATTTTTATTCGGATCTGAGACTGCATGATAGGACTGTAATCTACGTTTACTTTCATGATATACCCCCGCCATCAATCAGGCCGGGAGAGACGAAGGCACCTGCAGTGTTGGTCAAGAAATGTCAGCAACACTGTCAGGACATTGAAACAAATTTTTAAAAAAAGGAAAGATAATATTTCCGCAGACAATACAGACAAACAGACTACAGGACAAAACACGATGCGTTTTTCGACCTCTTGGGTCTTCTTCAGGCAAAAGCACCCAACACCCAGG
>JADBJO010006963.1:25000-35000 GCA_016801955.1 Conus betulinus
TCCATGAAGAAGAAAAAACCGTTACAGGCCGTTACAGCCGTTAGTAACGCTTATAACGGTAAATATAAAACATCGGGCATTATTCGTGACCCATAATGAACATACCTACAAATTTTTCAGAAAGATCGGCCCAGTAGTTTTGTCTGGAGCGAGTGGAACCGATTTTGACCACGGACGGACGGGGACACACACACACACACACACACACACACACACACACACACACACACTGCATGTCTTCGTTCCCATTCTAAAGTACTCCCCTGTTCTATAGGAACTGGGAGTACAAAAAAAGAAAAATGTTCAGGAACTGTAGCGGGAAAGAATACTCTTAGATGTTCATCAGAAGACCAGTAAGTTTTGCACAAATCCTGAAGGATCTGTGACAGCAGTGTCTCTGTTCGCAAGAGGTTCTGGTGGTGCTTTGAGGTGAAGAGCACGTCACTAAAATTGCATTGACTACAATGATAATCTCATTTTGTGCATATCTCTTTTTCAAAGCTGGAACTTAATTTAGTAGTTCTTTATTCGTTTATTATTTATTAATTCATTTACTTATTCATCTATCGTTGGTATCATTTAAAGAGGCTAAATGTAGAATCAGAGTAGAGTTTTAAATGAAGGCAAAGACAAATGAATACATATAGGCAGCGCTTTTCAATGCTGAGGTCTTGTACAAGGGAAAGAACAAAAGTTAAAACACACACACACACACACACACACACACACACACACACACACACACATATATATATATATATATATATATATATATATATATATATATATATATATATATATATAGGGAAAAGTGGATATGTCAATTTTTCCAAATGCCGGCGCCGTCCAACAGAAGATACGACGAACAGATAAAGAAGGATAGTGATGAACAATAAGTTGTCAACACCGCCCACGGAGTTCATTTTTTATCCAAGCTTTCGCCAAAAGGCTTCTTCAGGAACCGATGCTACTTACATCTCCAAGTAAGTTTTGCACAAGTCCTTATTGTTGTTGTTGTTGTTATCAGTATTGTTATTATTATAACTATTATGACCATTACCATTATGAATACAGGATAAATATAGGATTAGAAAAGAGCTTTAATTAGGTTAGTTGGTTACAGATGATGCCACATGTTTTAGTTTACTGTTGTAGCCGTTACGAACGGCTATAACGGCCCCTAACGGTTTTTTCTTTTTCATGGAATATCTCAGAAAGTACTTAGCCGATCTTTCTGAAAATTTGTAGATATGTTCATTATGGGTCACGGATGATGCCCGATGTTTAAGTTTATATTTATGTTTAAGTTTATGTTTATGTTTAAGTAACATCAGTTCCTGAAGAAGCTTTTGGCGAAAGCTTGGACAAAAAATGAACTCCGTGGGCGGTGTTGACAACTTATTGTTTCTCTCTCTCTCTCTCTCTCTCTCTCTCTCTCTCTCTCTATATATATATATATATATATATATATATATATATATATATATATATAGATAGATAGATAGATAGATAGATAGTTAGTTAGTTAGTTAGTTAGTTAGTGACATGACAAAAGATAGAGAGTGTGCATGGATAGAAGAGGAGGCTAGCGCTGAGTCTGTCAGTTTGTTCGTGTGATGACGACCATCATTAGTCAGATCCAGACCATTGATTGTCTTGGACATATGCACTGGTGACACTCTCAAGGTATTCATGATTGGTTAAACATTTTTGCTGCTAGGTTGTTGTGTGAAATCTTGTTGGAGAGGTCTCTTCTATATACACAAGTTTATTGTCTACGATACCACCGACAGATGAAATGTGATTCAAGATTGGCGAAAACTTATTTTCTGTTTCAGTTTTTTTTTTTTTTTTTTTTTTTTTTTGGGGGGGGGGGGGGGGGGGGGGGGGGGGGGTCCTCTTTTTCTTAACACATATCTCAGCTCACTATTTTGGTTGACTGAAGAACAACAAGAAAGAACTAAACTTGAAGAGAACACAAAAATTAAATGAAATGAAAAGTGAAAGTTGAAAAGTAACCCCCCAAAAGTCATGGAGAAACAATCTGATTAATGGAGTAGCACGTATACACCATAGAGAAGACACTGCAAAGATGGGTAGGCGCGTTTGAAAGGTAGGGGGAAAGAAAGAAAACGGAAGATTCATTTCCATTTTAGTTGGTTACAGTTCAAATTTGGCACTTTCCTACCTTAACTCTCTCTCTCTCTCTCTCTCTCTCTCTCTCTCTCTCTCTCGTTAAATTTTCTTCTCCACTTTCCACCTGAGCCCTTTTACCTCTGCCATTCCTTTTCCCCTTAATCACGTAACTGTTCAGAGGCAAACAAAGGGCACAAACCTTTGGTGTGTATCACCGGGTGACAGTTCCCAACAGGGCCATCCAACATACTTTGTCTCTCTTTGGAAAGGATTACACCCTGCTAAAGAACAAAAAAAAGGCCAACAACAAACCCCTTTGCCTGTTAGAGTTAGAAGAGAAAGGCCCGAAAGATAAAAGACAAAAAAAAAAAATTATAATAATAATAATAATTGCAGCGACGACGAAACCGGTTAAAAGGCGAAGGGCCATCACTGCTCTCTGGGAGAGAGACATCAGACGAGAATTGCTCCTGTCCTCGTAAACCACAGTACTGAGTGGGCACACAGCCATGTTTCTGCAGGCGTCAGACATTGACTGTCCGCCACCCTCCAGGCACTGCTGGGCGGGGATTAGACGTGATATGTCATGTGATGTATAACGTCATATGGGGGTGTGAAATACTGGCAGGAAACGTCTCACGAGGTATCCGTTGTCTAATCTGGGGCCAAAGTTATTTTTGAGGATGGTGGGTAACTGGCGGCATAGTTTAAAGAACTCTACACACACACACACACACACACACACACACACAAAAACATATATGTATATGAGAGGAGAGGAGTGGGGAGGAGGGTTGATAAAGGAGAAACCAGTAAAGGAAATGTCCAAATTTGAGGTGAAAGATCAGCTTGCAGAGCGATGAGAATCTTTTTTCTATGCTGCACCACCATATAATTATGTGCTTGACTTATGAAAAACACGTATACTTGTCTAATTATATTCAGGGTCTGTAACGTGAAAAATGTTCTTAGACAGTCAGATGAAGACCAGTAAGCCTTGCACAAGTCAGCTTTGCACAAGTCAAAACTATCAGCGGATTATTTTGTTGCAGCAGTGTCCCTGTTCACTAGAGGTTCTGATGCTTTGATTTCAAGAGCACTTCCCTAAAATTGCACTGACTACACTGATAATGATCGTTTTGCCCCATATTCTTGTTGTTGTTGTTGTTGTTGTTATTAGTATTGTTATTATTATAACTATTATGACCATTACCTTTATGAATACAGGATAGATATAGGATTAGAAAAAGAGCTTTGAATGAAGACAAACACAAATAAAAGACGAAGACATTCGTTTTTTTCATGATTTTTTTTTGTTGTTGTTTTGTTTGTTTTGTTTGTTTTGTTTTGTTTTTTGTTGGGGGGGGGGGGGGGGGGGGGGGGGTACTTTTCTGCTTTTGCTTTAAATTTCAGTTTTCCTCTTACTTCAGGTTTAGTTTCTTTTTTGTTCTTCACTCTACCAAAACAGTGAGTTAAGATAGGGCTTAAACATAAAGACTTGCGAAAAAAACTAAAAAAAAAAAAAACCTCTGAAAAACCTGCCCACTTAGTTACTGCGAAAGAGACATAATGAAGTGAGTTTTTGCTAATTTTATATTGCACTCCATCCCTCAACAGTAATATAGAGAATAAGCTTTTTGTGTAGAGAAAAGACTGTTCCTTGCAAGATTTCGAAGAAGAACTAGCAGCAAAAATGTCTGATTTCTTAACCAAGCATCAACACCATGACGTTGTCGCCAGTGCATCTAGGCTCTCTGCTAGCCTCCTCTTCTATCCCATATACACTCTCTAACTGCTGTCACACCACTATTTGTGTGCATGCGTGCGTGCGTACGTGCGTGTGTGCGTGCGTGCGTGCGTGTGTGTGCGTGTGTGTGTGTGTGATTTTTGTTGCTTTCCATGTTGATGACCACACACCCTCTGCCTACCCCCTTTAACTCAGGCATTTCCTCACACCATCATTACGTGACTGTTCAGAGGTCAACAAAGAGCACAAACCTTTGGTGTGTATCACTGGGTGACAGTTCCCAACAGAGCCATCCAACATACTTTGTCTCTCCTTGGAAAGGATTGCACCCCTGCTAAAGAACAAAAAAAAAAAATGCAACAACAAACCCCTTTGCCTGTTAGAACTAGAAGAGAGAGGCTGAAAGATAAAAGACAAAAAAAGAAAAACAATTGCATCGACGACGAACCGGTTCAAAAGCTAAGGACGATCACTGCTCTCTGGGAGAGAGACACCAGACGAGAATTGCTCCTGTCCTCGTAAACCACAGTACTGAGTGGGCTCACAGCCATGTTTCTGCGGGTGTCAGACATTGACTGTCCACCACCCTCCAGGCACTGCCAGGCGGGGATTAAATATAATCTCCCACGTGATGTATAACGTCATATGGGGTGTGTGAAATACTGGCAGGAAACGTCTCACGAGGTATCCGTTGTCTAATCTGGGGCTAAAGTTATTTTGAGGATGGTGGGTAAATGGCTGCATAGTTTAAAGAACTATATACACAAAAAAGACAAATATGATGAGGGGGGAAGGGTTGATAAAGGAGAAACCAGAAAAGGATATGTCCAAATTTGAGGTGAAGAGCAGCTTCCAGAGCGATGAGAATCCTTTTTTATGCTACGCTATAATTATAAGTATGTGCTTGACTTATGAAAAAAAACGTTCACTTGTATAATTATATTTAGGGTCTGTAACGTGAAAAATGTTCTTAGACAGTCAGTTGAAGACTAGGCAGCTTTGCACAAGTCAGCTTTGCACAAGTCAGCTTTGCACAAGTCAGCTTTGCACAAGTCAAAACTATCAGCAGATTATTTTGTTGCAGCAGTGTCCCTGTTCACTAGAGGTTCTGATGCTTTGATCTAAAGAGCACTTCCCTAAAATTGCACTGACTTCACTGATAATGATCGTTTTTGCCCATATACTTATTGTTGTTGTTGTTGTTGTTGTTGTTGTTGTTGTTATTTGTATTTTCATTATTATAATTGTTATTACTATTATCGTTATGAATACAGGATAAATATAGGATTAGAACAGAGCTTTAAAATGAAGACAAACACAAATAAAAGACAAAGACATATTCGTTTTTTTCTTTTTTTCTTTTTTGTTTGTTTGTTTGTTTGTTTGTTGTTTTTTTGTTTGGGGTGGGGGGGGGGGGGGGTTACTTTTCTGCTGTTGCTTTAAATTTTCAGTTTTTCCTCTCTTACTTCAAGTTTAATTTTGTTGTTGTTGTTGATGTTGTTGTTGTTGTTGTTGTTGTTTGCTTTTGTTTGTTTGTTTGGGGTTTTTTGTTTTTGTTTAATTCTTCACTCCACCAAAAACAGAGAGTTAAGATAGGGCTTAAACATAAAGACTTGCGGGAAAAAACTCTTCTTTTTTTCTTCTTCACTCTACCAAAACAGCGAGTTAAGATAGGGCTTAAACGTAAAGACTTGCAGGGAAAAAAACAAACAACAACGACTCTTAAAAACCTGCCCACTTAGTTACTGCAAAAGAGACATAATGAAGTGAGTTTTTGCTAATTTTATATTGCACTCCATCCCTCAACAGTAATATAGAGAAAAAAAAGCTTTTGTGTAGAGAAAAGACTGTTCCTTGCGAGATTTCGAGGAACAACCCAGCAGTAAAAATGTCAGATTTCTTTACCAAGCATCAACACCATGACATTGTCGCCAGTGCATCTAGGCTCTCTGCTAGCCTCTTCTTCTATCCATATACACTATCCAGCTGTTGTCACATCACTATTTGTGTGTGTGTGTGTGTGTGTGTGTGTGTGTGTGTGTGTGTGTGTGCGTGCGTGCGTGCGTGCGTGCGTGCGTGCGTGCGTGCGTGCGTTCGTGCGTGCGTGCGTCCCAACACATCGCCATCCCATATACTTTGTCCCTCCTTGGAAAGCAGACCCTGCCACAGGATTTAGGAGTGAGAGAAAAAAAAAGCCAACAACAAAACTCTTTTGCCTGTCTGAACAAGAGGTAAAAGGAAAAAAGACGAAAGACAAAAGAAAATGGATTCCAGCGACGACAGACCGGTTAAAGGTTAGGGACGATCACTGCTCTCTGGGGGAAAGAGACATCAGACCAGAATTGCTCCTGTCCTCGTAAACCACAGTACTGAGTGGGCACACAGCCGTGTTTCTGCAGGCGCCAGGAATGGACCCTTCACCACCTTCCGCGCACTGCTGGGCGGGGATTAGACGTGATCTGTCACGTGATCTATGACGTCGTTTAGACGTGGTTAAAAAAAAAAAAAATGGCAGAAAACGTCCTAGGATAAATCGTTATGAACAGTGGATTTGTAATCTGATTTTGAGAATTGTGGGTAACTGGTGGCGTAGTAGAGGATCTTAGGGATTAAAAAAAAGAAAAGGGGGGGGGGGGGGGTGGGGGGGGGGGGGGGGGGGGGGGGGGGGGGGGGGGGGGGGGGGGGGGGGGGGGGGGGGGGGGGGGGGGGGGGGGGGGGGGGGGGTGGGGGGGGGTGGGGGGGGGGTGGGGGGGGGGGGGGGGGGGGGGGGGGGGGGGGGGGGGGGGGGGGGGGGGGTGAAGAGGGAGACAGCAATACATTATTTTTTTTTCCTCCATATTAGAGGTGAAAGAGCAACTTCCAGAGCTTCAACAACCTCTTTCTATGCTACACAGCATCTGTTAATTTGATAAAAATTCGTTATGTCCAGAAACTGTTGATGGGAGAAATATTCTTAAACAGTTAGATGAAGAGCAGTCAGTAGTTGAACACCTTTTACATAGGTGGGAAGATGCCATTGAAGAATTCTGCGACGGCAGAGTGTCTCTGTTAGTAAGAGGTTCTGGTGCATTGATCTGAACAGTTCTTGAAACTGCATTGACTTCAGCGATGATGACAGTGCTGCCATTAACTTCTCTTTTGAAGTTTGGACTTTATCTTATTTTCTTAAATACAGAGGAACTGTGGGGTTATTACTGACCTTTAAAGACGAGAAAGGAACAAACGAACGCAGAAGCAAAGCGTTTCGTTGCTAAGGTCTTCATCAAAGGGAAAAAGGAACTAAAGTTACACTCACAGAGAGAGAGAGAGAGAGAGAGAGAGAGAGAGAGAGGCCAGAGAGAGAGAGAGAGAGAGAGACTGCCAGCACATGAGCGTGTGTATAGAGAAGAGGAGGATGGCAGTGGGTCTGTCTGTTTGCGTGATTGTGATACCAGAAAAGACAGAAGTCCTTGGACACAGGCTTGTGCGTGGTCATTGCCACCGTTATCAGTCTGATCCGACCATTGATTATTTTGGACATTGATTATGGTGCCGTGGTATTAATGATTGCTGAAGGGATCTGACATTTTGGCTGCTTGTTTTGGTGCTCCAAAGCATGGAGGGAGCAGTCCTTCCTATTCTACAGAAGTTTTATTCTCTATGATATGATTGAGGAATGATGCGCGATCCAAGATTAGCGAAAGCTCGCGTTTATGATGTTCCGCTTCCGGTATCTAAGTGGGGCGGCTCTTTTAAGATTTTTTTTTTTTGTTGAAACTGGTCCTCTTTATCTGAAACCCTCTGTCTAACGCTTGTCATACCCGGGTTCATTGATGTATTCATTTTCTTTCTTTCCTTAGGCTAGGGCGGGACCAGGACATTCATTACAAACCAGTCCTCAACGGACAGGGGTTAAATAAAAAAAAAAAAAAAAAAATCCCCATCCCGACCCCGCCCCTAAAAATTCCGTCTTTCTGATCTTGTCACAACGCATCTCGGAAAACTTCAGAGATTTTTCAGAATTATAAGGCAGCTTTGCCTGGTGTAGAGCTTCATCGGCCATTGATCCTATTCCTCATTGACTCCACTCTCTCCATTGGCTCCCTGACGAACAAAGAATAGGCGACAAGACTCCTTTTCAAATCCCGCAGGGCATTCCGGCTGTGTGATCTTGCTCAGTTTTATGGGGTTTTATTTCATCGTTGCTGCTTTTTTTTTTTTTTTTTTTTTTTTTTTCCTTTTCTTTTCTTTTTTTCTTTTTTGTTCTTTTCTTTTCATTTTGGCTCAGGTCTATTCCATCTTGGATACAACTCATCTTCGCTTACAAATTAAACTCACTTGGCCAGCGTGGCTTTCTGTTTATGCGCACGTATATTCTTTGGAGTCAGTTCTCATAACCATTCTCTCTCTGGTCCTTCTCGCCGCCTTCCAAAACTGCTGAAAAAAGGGGGTTCTTTCCCTCCTCCCTCCCGTCCTCTCTCTCTCTCTCTCTCTCCTCCCTCCTCTCTCTCTCTCCTCTCTCCCCCGCTCTCTCCTCTCTCCGCTCTCCTCTCTCTCTCCTCCTCTCTCTCTCTCTCTCTCTCTCTCTCTGCGCACTCGCGCGCGCGCGCATGTGTGTGTGTCTCCGTAATTTTCTCTTGTGTATTATGTGAGTGTTTGTGTGAACGTGTGTATATGTCTGCATATGTTTGAGAGAATGTGTGTGGGTAAGTTTTTCCTGATAGAGAGATGTTTACGAATCGTGTTATGCTATGTTAAATATGATCCATAAGTTCTTTTCCATGTCTCCTTGGGCTTTGATAAAACAGTGTTGAAATCACCTAGTAAGACAGCTTCCGTTAAATTAACTAAATACTTTTTTTCCATCAGTTCAAAATTTGTTACCACGCTATCTTCTCTTCTCGGTTTTCTGTACAGGAAATCGACTAGAAATGAATAATAAATGTCTTTGAGGATTTTCTTCAGACTTGAAAACAGGAAAACAGAACAAATATCGACTAAAGAAATGATTTAGTTTTGTTTTAAGAAAATCTCTAACCACATAATTATATTCTATATGTGTTATGACATTTAGGACCTAATAATTTACAGAATGATGACCATTAGTTACCCAAACCCGTTTCGAATATTCCATATCATCACGACTCATTAGATTGTATCCGGGAACTAATATTATATTTTCAGAGATTGCGTCAGATAGTTGCGATTGGGAGAAACCAGAACATGATAACAGTAGTTTTGAAATAAATATGACAGAGGTCACTTCAAGTATTTTGCTGGTCTCAGTGCAGTCAGTATTCAAATGTCCTATCTTTAACCCAGCTTTGATCAGCTATTTTCGGCCATGGATGTTGACCATAATTAACGGTGATTCAGTGATAATACAAGTCAAGTTCAGTCCAAGATACAATTACAAAATGACCATCATGTACATAAGATGTAAGCAAGAAAATTCCGATGGTAATCCAGGACACAATGGAAAGTATTCAAATTGTAAAAGCCGACATGATACCAATTTAAATTAAAGGCAAGGTTCACAAGTCAGGCAATTTCATCGAACGTAACGAGGAAAAGTGATAATTATAGCCCATACTGGAATACAGCAAGTCTGTTCATAAGATAAGTACGCAAATCATTTGACTGTTATGGTCGCTTCTGACGCAAGCAAAAGAAAAAAAATCACAAACTTCTTGGAGTCTTGCAATAAATTTTGAGAAAAGGACGAACACCAAATATCACCCTTAACAGATTTCAAGCATATTTCATGCACAAAATGTAAGTATGGCAGCACAAGAGAGAGAGAGAGAGAGAGAGAGAGAGAGAGAGAGAGAGAGAGAGGGAGAGAGAGAGAGAGAGAGAGAGAGTGTATGTGATCACCCCAGTCTGGACTATAACCAACTGAAATGAAAATGAATCTTTTGTTTTTCTTTCTTTCCTTTTGTCTTTCTTTCAAGCCCTCCCCCATGTGCCCATTTCCCTTCTCCCCCGGTAAACACATGCTATTTGTTGACCGTATTCCCCGAAGATGGAGTATGGCTGCCTTCATGGTGGGATTAAAAAAAAAAGTCATGCACACAAAACTCCATTCCCCTTTGTAGGTAGATGGGATTGCCTGTCTATATAGGGAGTGTCCGCAGG
>JADBJO010006963.1:37500-43042 GCA_016801955.1 Conus betulinus
AGACAGAGGCAAAGAGAATGACTCGGAATTTAGAGGGCAGGAGATAGAGGTGATCTTTGTTGTAGCCATGCCTGAACTGTAAACAACATGATGGGAAAAATATTTCCTGGTGCTTTTTCTCTTCACTTTGTTGTGTTGTTGTTGTTGTTGTTGTTGTTGTTGTTGTTTTTGTTCAACACTGTACCTAGTCTTTTTACATGTCTGCTTTCTGCTTTATGCGTGGAACATCATTGAGCCTAGCTTCTTCTCTCTGAGCTTTTTGGTATGCTTCTTTCTTCTTCCCTTTTATTTCCATTCTTTCTTTCTTTCTTTCCTTTTTTTTCCTTCTTTTTTAAAAAAATTTATCTTTTTTTTTTTCCGTTTTTTTTTTGTTTTGTTTTGTTTTTTTGGTTGTTTGCTTTCATTCTTTTTCCCTCTCGTCACTTTGCAGAGAGAGAGAGAGAGAGAGAGAGAGAGAGGAGAGAGAGAGAGAGAGAGCAGTAAATGACGTGACGTTCTTTCACCCCAGGCCCTCCAGTAACTAAACCCTGAGAATATGAATGGATTGTTAGGGATGGGGGGGGGGGGGGGGGGGGGGGGTGAGGGGGGCGGGGGGGGGGGAGCAAAGAAGAAAAGAAAGAAGCTTCCTAAGACGCTGTCTGCTACTGTTTCACCACTTCCAGACGATGTCATACATCAGGTCACAGGTCATGTTTTACCCCTCGCCCAGCAACTCCAGGAGAGCTAAAAGAGAGCTGATACTCTGAGAGTCAGCTCCTGGCACTGACAGAAGCATGGCTTTGTGCCCTCTTCAATACCATGGTTTGCGGGGACAGGCGCAATTCCGGTCTGATGTCTCGCTCAGGGTGTAGCGATCGTCTGAAGCCTTGTTGTAATCTGTTTCATAAAGCTAGCGCTCCATGTTTTTTTTTTTATTTGTCTTTCATCTTTTCCCAGGTGGCTGGGTTCGACTAATAAGGGTTTGTTTGTTTGTTTGTTTGTTCATTTCTCTTCCGTAGCAGGCCCTCACTTTCCTTAGGACCGTCAAAGTATCTTGGATCGCTCTCTTAGGACCTGCTGCTCAGTGAATCACACCGAGGGATTGTCGCCCTTTGGATCTTGCTCAACAGTCATGTGATCATGGTGTAAAAGGAAAGGCCCAAATGAAGAAAGGGGGAGGGGGGGGGGGGGCGGGGGGGTGAAGAGGCGAGAGGCGGCGGAAAGGGGAGATTACAATGAGAGATGGAAAGAGAGAGAACGTTGGAATCTCCTCTCCGTGCCCTAAGTCAATTTCTGAATTTCTCTGGCTGCCTTTCTGGTGATCTTTTCTGTTTGTCTTGTTGATTTTTTCTCCTTTGCTCTCTTGCGCTGGCAACAAAGTCACGTATACATTTTCAGCAAAGACGTGACTCCCTGTCACGCTCTGGCTACTGAAAGGCGGAGTTCAGACGAGATCTGTGATCGCAAGTCAAGCACTTGGAAACAACACGACTAAAAAACAAAACAAAAGAAAATGTTTTTGACTCTCTGTTTAATTCTAATTCAAATCCTTCCTTCAGTGTGACTCACCAACAGCCTTCGTGTGTGTGTGTGTGTGTGTGTGGTGTGTGTGTGTGTCTTACTTTCGCATTTCTACATTTCCTTCTTAACTGTTTTTAATTCTCACATTAATTGTTCACTGTCCCTTTCTGATTTCTTTCATCTTTGACGTTCCACAGTCAACCGATGGCAAGAGTGAGAAATCAGTGACGTGCTTGTCTTCACGGAAATCCCCCGTCTAGATGGTCTCTACCAGTGTGTCGCCCCATCAGACGACCCCCTAGATGACGTCACAGGTCATGTCAGAACCTCAACCAGTAAATGCATCGGAGTGTGACAGAGACTCAACAACAGCAGTTATTTGAAGCCCCCCCCCCCCCCCCCCCCCCCTCCCCCACCCCTTTTTTTATAGCTAGCATTTATGGGCCTTTCTTCATCCTTTTTTTTTTTTTTAAGAAGTTGGTAACTTTGTAACTGAGATATGCAGAGAGCTGTTTCGTTCTAACCTTGTCTGTTCTTTCTTGGCAGTCCGTGAATCCATTGAAACGGACGAACAACGTCATAGATCTCGTCTGAACCTCGCCCTTCAGTAGCCAGAGCGTGACAGGCAGTCACGTCTTGGTGACCACGTAAACGTGACTTTGTCCCCCACGTCCTTACAATGGTTTACAAAAGGACAGGCATGGTTCTGCGCTGTTCTCTCTCTCTCTCTCTCTCTCTCTCTCTCTCTCTCTCTTAAGCATGCGGCGATCGTCTTGAGTCATGTAATCTGTTGTAAACTTCCATCCGTAGATTTTTTATCTTTAGTCTTTTGTCTTTTCTTTCTTCCTGTTCCATCTAGTTCAAACAGACCAGGAAATTTTTGTTGTTGTTTTTTTTTTTCTTTCCCTTTTTTTTCTTTTTTTTTTTTTTTACTTCCTAGTTCTTTCTGAGGTTGGAGAGAGTATGTTGGATGGCTCTGTGGGGAACCCCCCGATCCGTGATACACACACAGGAATTATCCCCCCTTATTTGTCACTCAACAGGCTGATATTCATGGTGAAATAGAACTGTTCCCGGGGAATATAGAGAAGTGGTCAGAAGAGAAGAGAGATAGACACACACATGCCGAGAGACAGACAGACAAACAGACAGACAGAGACAGAGAGAAGATGACGCGGTAGCTGAGAGACACGGAAGTGATCTCTCGGGTCATCTAGTCTGAAAATCAAAACTAAATCCTTTTTTTTTTTTTTCTTTTTCTTTTCGTCTCTCACGCCTTCTAACCTATTCCCAATCTTCTCATTTCTACCTCTCTCTCTCTGCTTTATATTTGTTTTCAGTAGATGTGGTTTCTTTTTCTTTCCAGTAGATGTACTGTGGTTTTCTTTTTCTTTTCTTTTTAACTTTTCCTTCATTTTAACCCCTTCCTTCCGTTACTTTTCTTCTTCTTTCTTTTTCTTCTCTCTTCTTCCCCTTCTCTTTTCTTTCTCTTCATCTTCGTTTCCTGGTTCCTCAAGCAAGTGGTGGTTTACGACGTAAGTGAAGTGAACCGTACCTGTCTTCTCCCCCACCCGCTGACTCAAGGATCTCCCAAATCCTTTGAGACCCGGAACCAGATCATTTCAGACCCAGCTCATGAATCGATTGTTTAGATTAGATTAGATAACACACACACACACACACCCCCCCCACACCACACACACACACACACACATACACACACAACACCACACCACACACACACACACACGCCCCACACGCACGGCCCCACCCCCCCCCCCCCCCCCCCCCCCCCCCCCCCCCCCCCCCCCCCCAAACGACGCCTTAGATCACGTTCACGTTTTTCAGCCTCACTCAGTGGTACTCTGAGCATGACACAGAGTGAAGTCATAGCGTCCGCGTGACCGTGGATGGTTGTCCCATTCCTCACAGTGGTTGTATGACGGCAGAGCAGTACTACTGCTTTGATGACTCTCTCTCTCGCTCTCTCTCTCTCTCCTCTCTCTCCCTCTCTCTCTCTCTCTCTCGCCTCTCTCTCTCAGCGTGCGCTATCATCTTGAGTCTCGTAATCTTTTTGATGTAGGCGGCATCCATGTTGTTTGTGTTTGTTGTTGTTGTTGTAATTTTAATTTTCGCCTATCTCTGTTTGTCTTTTCCTTTTTCTTTTTCCTCTGTAGCTCAGACGGGCAAAGAGATCTTGGGTTTTTGTTTGTTTTGTTTTGTTTGTTTTTTTTGTTTTGTTTTTTTTTTTTTTTTTTTTTTTTTTTTTTTTTTTTTTTTTTTTTTTTTTATTTTTTTTTTTTTTTTTGCTCCTTTTTGTGAACCCTAGTCGTTTCTAAGGACAGACAAAGTATTCAGCATGATTTTGTTAGGGGCTGCTGCAACCCAGCAATACACACAAACACAGGGGTTGTCCTCCTTGTTTTGTTTTGTTTTGGGTCAGCAGTCACGTGATCATGGTGAAAAAGCGCTGGTTTTAGGAAAGAAGAAGGGAGGCACAGAAAAAAAAAAAAATCAAAAAGCAAGGCGATCGGAGAGAGGAAGGCGAGGGAGGGCGTGAGAGAGAGAGAGAGAGAGAGAGATAGAGAGAGAGACGAGAGAGAGAGCGGAGAGAGAGAGAAGAACGAGAGAATGAATAGAGATAGAATTAGAATGAGAATAAGAGATAATGAGAGAGAGAGAGAGAGAGGGAGGTAGAGAAAGAAAGAGAGAGAGGACGATGGAGAGACAGAGACAGAGATCCTGAGACAGAGACCATGAGACAGAGAGAGAGACAGAGGGACGAAAAATGTGTGTGTTGTGTGTGTGTGTGTGGTGTGTGTGTGTGTGTGTGTGTGGGTGTGTGAAAGGGGGGGGGGGAGGGGTTGGTGGTGGTGGGGCAGGTAGAAAGATAGAAAGAAAGAAGTAGTCTCTGTGGTTACGATGTTTAAAGTGTAAGCTACAAGACAAACAATTGCTTTTGCTTGCTTGCTTTCTGTTTATTCTTTTTTGAGCCTGCTACACCTGTCTATTTTTTGCTGCGTGGTTTGTACACGGCAGTCCATTATACGTAGTTTCTTCATTCGTTTGTTTCATTTCTTTTCTCTTCTCCTTCCTTATAACTCCTCTCTTCATCTGTATTCAATCGTCTTACTCAGTCACTCAGCAGACAGAATGACGTAGATGAAGCGAAATTTTCCTTTCCTTTCCTTTCTCCTTCCCAACCCTCCAAACTAGCTGATTCTCAGAGTATGAATCGATGATTTAGAAAAAGAAAAAAACCACATGAAGAAGCTTCTAAAGAAAAAAAAAAAAAAAGTTTCACATCACCACTTCCAAGAAAAAAAAGTCAACGGATCACGTGACAGATCACGTGGCGGATCAACGTCCAATCCTCGCCCAGCAGTGCCCGGGCGTGACAGAGTCAAGTTCTGGTGTCTGCAGAAGCATGGGGGCTTTGTCGCCGCCGCTCCTACCACTGGTCTGCGAGTGCCATCTGGTCTGGCGTCTTCTCTCACTCACAGAGAGAGAGAGAGATTGAAGAGGAGAGAGAGACGAGCGAAGGGAGAGACAGACAGACAGACAGAACTGAATTCCCTGATTTCCCTCTCCTCTCTCTCTCTTCTCTCTCTCCTCTCCTCTCTCTTCTCTTTTCCTCTCTTCTCCCTCTTTCTCTGATCGTCCTATACCGTAGATTCCAGTGTTATTTACTAGTCTCTATAGGTCGTGTGTGTGGCCTTTGTGTGTTGTGTGTGTGTGTGTGTGTGGTGTGTGTTGCGTTTTTTTTCCCTTGTAGCTGAGGCATACTGAAGATTTTTGTTTTGGACCTAACACCTCCCTTTTTTTTTTATTGATTTTTTTTTTTTAATTTTTTTATTACCCGTGGTTATTTTTTTTTCTTTGGGCAGGGTGTAATCCCTTTCTAAGGAGGGACAAAGTATGTTGGATGGTCCTGTTGGGAACGGCCCTCCCAGTGATACACAACACAGGAATTGTCCCCCCTTTTTGTCACTCCACAGTTACCGTGATCAATGGTGAAACAAGAAAACGGTTGGGAATGATG
>JADBJO010006963.1:45790-55790 GCA_016801955.1 Conus betulinus
CCCTACCCCGGACCGAGATCGTGGCGTTGTAGAGGGTTTTATGCGGTGCGTTGGCAAAGTCAGTTGATTACGGACCAAGTGTTCCAACTCGTAGAATGCTACCACCGCGCAGATCTGCCGACAAGTAACTGTGGGGGCGAATGTTTCTTTTTTTTTTTCTCACGTGCAGTCGATGAGTATTTCCACAGCCCACGTTCTCGATCAGATGATAGAATAGGATCTCGATTTTTTTGAAGGGGCCGCGGAACAAGACACGGGAACTCTGCTGCTGTCCGACTTACAGCGTCTCTGGTGTGAGCCAACGTCGGTGAACAGAGGCGTTGTCTTCTTGCAGGTACCAACGTTTGTGGTTGGTACTGGTCGCAAACAACGTGCAGAAAGTTGTTTGTCCAGCACATCAGTTGTAACTTTCTGAGCCTACTTCTGACTGTTCACGAACGCCTGCCTTCCACGAACACCAGTGGTCCGCACTCTGTCAAATACGACCCACACCATCAATTTCAATGTACGTCTTCGGGGCCAAGATGGACGCTGCACAGAGGAAGCAGCCATGAACTGCCCACTTCGCTTCGACTTTCCTCCATAGTTTTGCACGTCCATTGGGGTTTGTCATTTGAATCATAATGGTCATTTCATCACTGAAAATAACATTTTTCCACTTATCTTTCACTTTCCAGTGAAGTTTACTCCTATAGTACTACAGCGCCGCTTCTTTCTGTTCACTTCCTTGATGATACTACTTCTTCATGGGGATACGCTTTGAATAGCTAAGTCCACGCAGATTTCACTTGATCGTCTTGTGGTTGACTTCAACGGAGATTGATGCACGGAATTCGGCTGAAATTTCAACGACTGACTGTGGCAGATCTGCCCCGTTTTATACGATCTTTTGACAGTGCAGACACGACTTGTTGGTGAAACACTCTGGGCCTACCACTGCTAGGTTTGTTTTTTTTTTTACTGTTTTTTTCTGTCACAATAGCGCTTGGAAACTTTCCCGACGGTTGACCTGTTCAAGTTCAACACATCTGCCACCTCAAACACCCGAAGCCCCTGGTCTGTCAACGACACAATGTATTTTTTCGTCTGCTCTGTGAGTTGTGTGTTTGCCGATGCAATGCCAGATCTAACGGCAAACCGCAAGCACCGAACGACAGTTCAGCGATGTTCTTTACTTCACACAAAAAGAGTACACTTGTGAAAAATGACGTCAGTGGTTTTCGGTACACAAACATGTCACCAACGCTGAAATATTGGCCAGACAATCCATGTCACCAAACGCTGAAATATTGGCCAGACAATCTAGTGGAAACAACCACTTCAAATCTGTCTGCCAGTAGAGGGGACAGACTTTGTCCCTTTACTTGTTACAAGTCATTTACAAGTGTTGTTGTTTTTTTTTTTTTTAATCAAAAGTTTAAGTGTGAAAATTAAGTTCAAAGGTTAAAAAAGGTTTTGTTTTGTTTTTTTTTTAAGGGGAGAAATCTGACTAAAGATCCACATAGGCAGGGATAGTAGGTCCCAGTGTATTATTGACAAAGTGACGATCCCAATTCCCGCCATTTTTCCCTGTGACGCCGGAAAATAAAGATCCATACGTAGCGTACCACTACCAGACTCCAAAACCCTTGAGAAGCTATTCACGCGTTTTCGTTCTTATTCACTCTATCCTCCCTCTTTCTAAGTAGTTGAACCTATTCACACCTCTCCTCCCTCGGCTCTTGACACAGACTTAATTAGAGAAGCTACGTTACAGGAAGTGGTAGACAGAAGATTAGAAATAATTACAAATGATCACTCGTATTGTAACCTTGTATAGATTCAGATATGAATACGTTCATTATGTGTTCACTAACATGCTTTATAATCGGCACATCCGACATCAAAATCACAAGTGGTGTTTTTGTTGTTGTTGTTGTGTTTGTTTTTTTTTTTTTTTTTGTTTTTTTTAATCAACAGTTCGACCAGATCCAATAATCAGTCAGACACTGACCACGATTATCCATTTCGTCATGGTGGTGTAATTGAGAATGAAATCAATTTCCTATTTAGTTGTCCCTCCTGTGGTGATTTGAGAAAAGAACGCGTTTTCTTTTAAGAACTCCCAGTTTTGCATTTCTGTGCCGATTGTCAAACCTTCCGACGTCAGGCCGCGTTGTACTGTTTGTACATAAACCTTAGGAGATGGACAGAGTGTCTGTTAAATGGAGGAAATGAAATAGAGTTCAGTTCTACAAATCTTTGCTCTTCATAGACTTGACTTACTATCAATTGAAGGTGAGTGTATTTACCGTTTGTTCCGAGTCTGTGGCCTAATAATGAAACAATTAACACACAAGACTAAATACTTTCTCCCTTTCTTCTCTCCCTTTCTGTTGTCTAAGAAGTATGACTGCATGTGTATGCCTAAACCGCTATTTAATGACAAAGGAAGACTGCGTTACGCTCTTCGTGGCAAACGAGCCATTATGGGCGCTAAATCGGTTATTAATGGGAAGGATTCTCTCTGTGAGTTTGCTACAAACTGACTGACAGACGGACAGATACACGAACACAAGGAGGGAGAGAGAGAGAGAGAGAGAGAAGGTGTGTATGTGGGAGGGGGAAGGAGAGAGGTTGGGTGTGTTGGGGAGGGGAGGAGGCTAGCCTCATATTATACGTCATCTCTCATTTTAGTACTTTATTCATCAACCGACCTTGATAAAGTCGATTCAATCTCAAGATTGGATATAAAATAGTGTGTGTGTGTGTGTGTGTGGTGTAAGTGGTGGTGGTGGTGTGTGCGTGTCTGCGCGCTCGCGCGCGTGTGTGTGTGTGTGTGTGTGTGTGTGTGTGGCGGTGGTGGTGGTGGTGATGGTTGTGTGTGTGTGTGTGTGTGTGTGTGGTGTGTGTGTGTGTGTGTGTGTGTGTCCGTCCTCCTATCCCCCACAACCCACACTCACTCTCTTCTTCTTTTTTTTTTTTTTCATTCACTTATGTTTCACTAATCAAGCCAGTCTGCCTCTTCTACTACTGACAGACATTTGTAAGCAGATTTTAACATTTATGCGTTTGATACAAAACCGAAATGAGTTAATTTATACGTCTTCACTTATCGTGGGATGACATTTTCATTCTGTCACATTTTGCTGCTTCCCATAAAAAAACAAAAACCAAAAAGACCAGCAAACAAGCGCCACATTGCTAGAGAAAGACGGTTCTGTCTTCTGTGCAAATGCGCCATAATCGGAGCTACATCATCGGTTACCACAACGACAAAGGAGAACAATGGGAACTGATTCATCAGTCTTTAATAAGAATGGGAAATAACAGAGAGTGAAATAGACAGTTACGAATGAGAAGAGAGGAATATACCTCTGTGGTCTCAGTAAGTGAGCATAATTAGAAGTAAATCACCAGGGATTGAAGAGAAAAGGGAAACATAAAACTGTTATGTCTTCATGACGGGCGATTTGAATTAGAGTCCTGAATCATCGATCAGTAATGAAGAGGAAAGCACGGGTGGTGTGTGTGGGGTGCGTGTCTGTCTGTGGTGTCTATGTGTGTGTGTGTGTGTGTGTGTATGGGTGTGGGTGTGGGTGGGAGTGTGCGTGTGTGTGTGTGTGTGTGTGTGTGTGCCGTGTCCTGTGTGTGTGTTCTGTGTGTGTGCGTGTCTGTGTGTGTGTCTATGTGGGTGTGTACCTCTGTGTGTATGTGTGTGTGTGTGTGTGGGGGGGGGGGGGGGGGGGTATAGGGCGGGGATGGGGTTTGGGGTGGATTCCACCTACCTGGCAAGGGAACTTCGGGTTGGGTCTTCTCGGTAAGTGAGCCTCACTGGGAGCCAAATCATCAGTCCTTGACAGAAGTGGAGGCACAGTTCTGATCTCTCGGCAAGTGCGCTGTTTGAAACGTTCTGCCGTCAACAAATTCTCTAACTGTGCAGCACAATGAAAAACACAAAATCAATCATCACGACTATGGTGAACGTTATTGTTTTCAGGTGGAAAGAGTGGATCATTGTAGATTTTTTTTGTTTTTTACACATCAATAATAACAATGGAAAGGAAATTTACTCGTGAAAACTAGTTTCTGTGTCGAGGAGGTTATATTCCCGTTTACATCTGTTGATTCGTGTATTAGTCCCCGCAGCAAGGGACACAAACGCTATTAAACGTATTTCAGCAAAACTTGGTCAGAAGACGGAATATAGACTTAGGACCCCCCCCCCCCCTCCCCCCCCCCCCCTTTTCTCTGTGTGTGTGTGTGTGTGTGGTGTGTGTGTGTGTGTGGTGTGTGTGCGTTGTGCGCGGCGCGCGCGCGCGCGTGTATGTGTGTGTATGGTGAGGACCCGGATAATACCGTGGTTCCGGAATCTTTCAGCAAGATTTTAAGGACACGGGGAGTTACTCATCCTGTCCGCATCAATAATTACTTCCCCGCTGACTCTGAACGACGGATTCGGGGCCCGTGTCATATCGTTTATTTATACGATTGTTTATAAGCTGTACTCTGTACAAGAATGGTGTGAAATTCCCGTGAAGATCGGTTTACGTCGAGGAAGCATAGCAATCTATTTTGAAGATCATTCAAACTTTTGGTGATATAAAGGTTTAGTTGTTTAGTTAGGTTAGTTAGTTTAGTTTTAGTTTAGTTTGTGTGTGTGTGGTGTGTGTGTGTGTGTGTGTGTGTTGCACGTCTGTATAGTAATCCAAAAAAATCAGCAACGACACAACAGTAAAAGTAAAATTACCCGGGAGTGAGGTTTTTTCAGTCTCGTAGACAACAACAACAGTTACTTCCCTTCGAAGGCCGCCCGAAGGGAAAAAAATGTTCTCATTAATAAATAACTGACCCCAAATGACGCAACTAAACTGTGGTGTGTGAGCCCCTAGCGCGAGCTTGTATGGAGGGTCGCGTTTCCTCCCGCGCGCTCCTTTCAGTGTTTACCGATTTTGACGCTGCTCCGCATCAGAAAGAAGGGAAGGATAACTTTAAAATCTGGTAACCCTAGAAACACTCCTAGCAGTGAAGAACGGTTATAAGCGTACTTGACAGTTGCCTTGTTGTCTCCTGTGGCATTTCAAAGCTTTGCGGGAGTGTTGCTTTGATAGGGCCAACCTTTTTAACGACCTCTTCACGAGTTGAGTTCCTCAAGAGATTCCATGAGGGCAAGGCCAAGATGTCCTCAAGATCAAACACGAAAAGTGAGGGTGCACGCTGGGACTCCAGTCCGCAACGGCACCACATTCGTAACATGGAGCTACAGTGAAGTGTCTTGGAACAACCAACAGTAGTGCCCTTCGCCTTTACAATTCTTGGTCAGCAGGCAATGACCCCAAGCGGGGCCGCATAGACGCAGAACGCTCAGAGCAAGAATCAGCAAGGCGAGGAGGGCGCATCCCATTGCTACCCTGAAGAAACATATGGAGTTTTTCCAAGGTGGTGAACTCAACTCGCACAAAGATCAGGCTAGTTCACAATCCAACATTGCATTGAGGGCGAGACTAACGTCCTATCGGCCTGAGGCCCTTCAAGGACAATGGTTCCTGACCAGACATAGGTCTTCATATTTTGTGGCAGACTGCGGTCGCCGGCAAGGCAGTAGTGGGTCAAGGCGTTTCAATGGGGTCGTCGCATTTGTCTCTCAAGATTGGATCGTGTTCCTCTTGACACATTTGGCTCCAGTTTGGTCGTGACACTTCGTGAATGTTGGTTCAATCGTTTGGTGGAGATTTGGTCCTTGAAACGTTGGTTCACTGGTCTAAGTTGTTCGTCGAAGACGACGATGGGGTCGGTCGGTGCTGTGTTGACTGCTGTCCCAAAACACCGGCGTGGACAAGGTTTCAGGCACCACCGGGCGGCCTGTATTGCTGCTCGGGGTGGCGATGGTCTGTGCCGGTGCAAGCCGTGAGACCATCAACGACCAAGGAGGGGAGCAGGACCGAAAGTCGCTGGGGAGCGTACTGCACGAGTCCACTTAAAAACCTCCGTGCTAAAAACTTGGCGGGCATTGAACTTGACCAGTTGCGGTCGAGGGGGCATGTGTTTTCAGCCCAACCCCCTAAGGAGAGGGACCCCATGTCTGTATGTCGTCCCAACCACCGCAACCAGCACGGCTCTATTTCCAGGCCGCGGTGAGCGCGCAAGAGCAAAGTTCAGGCACAGCCGCTTGCGGGCCTTCGCCAATCGCCCCAAATCTCCAGGAGGCCGTTCCCCGGCGGAACAGGCTAGACCCGCCGTCAACCCACATGGCTGGGAAGGTCTTTTTTTTGTCGCGCAGCCCGACACTGGTCTCTCACATCAGTGTCTCCCCTCACAAGGAGAGCTGCCACCACATCTCCTGGTGTCCACTGCTATGCCCCACACGACAGCAGTGTCAAACTCCAAACGTCAAGTCAGTGCATACGGTATGGAGCCGAGACCCATGGAGGACAACAGATGTCCCCTCACCACCACCAGGAAAGTGCAGACTAATGTCATCAACAGCTGGCTGAGAAGGAAATCCTCCAGATCATTGGCCAAAACCCCATCAGCAGCTCTAGACCACTGAAAGTCAGCTGTACAATCAACGCCACGCCCTCCCCTCTGCGAAGAATCCTCTGGCCAACTGAAGATGAGATCTGGGCAGAAGGATGGGGATGGATTGGCGCGCACCTGAGGACAAGCCAGACAGTAAACATCACCAGACAGGCCGTTAGGCCTTGGAATCACCCCAGGGGAAAAACGGAAGAAAAGAGGAGGCCATGGGAAAGAAACACCTGGCACACGGGACTGGAGGCAGACAGCAAAAAGATGGGCACCACACCTGGAAAACAACTAGACAGGGGCAGCCCAGGATCGAGGGACTCTGGCGGACTGTTGTTGTGGCCCCGCCATATGCTTCGGGAGGCCGCGGGCGACTCAGGGGCATATAACTGAAACTGAATGAAAGGTCAATAAACCTACTTCGAGTATTTTTACACGTGTCAGGAGTGACGGTGTGTGCTGTGTGTAGGTGTGTGTGTGTGGTGTGTGTGTGTGTGTGTGTGTGTGTCATAATTCTCCTTGTCATGAGCCACTGTAACCTGTTGTCATGAGTCATTAGTTATATAACGACATGTAGTCATAGTGACTGTTTTGTGAGTCACAGTGACCTGGGGTTATGGATCATAGTCACCCTGTTTTTTATGGGTGACAGTGATCTGTTTTTATGGGTCATGGTGACCTGGTTTTATGGGTCGTAGCGACGCTTTTTATGAGTCACAGTGACCTGGTTTTGTGAGTCATAGTGACCTGGTCTTATTGGTCACCAGCGACCCGTTCATGAGTCATGGTGGCCTGTTTTTATGGGTCATAATGGCTTGTTTTTATTAGGATCATACCTTGATTTGGTTATAGTGACCTGCTTTTATGGGTCATAATGACCTGGTTTAATAGGTCATACAGACCTGTTTTATGAGTCATGGTGACCTGTTTAATGGACCATAGTAACCTGGTTTTCTGGATCATAGTTAACTGCGTTTGAGTCATAGTGACTTTTTATGGGTCATGGTGACCTGGTTTATTGGTTCATAATAATCTGTTTTATGAGTCATAGAGATCTCTGCTGTGCACAAAAAGAAACGCCGCATTATATTTTTATTTTAGTCATTTCACGCGTCATTTAGCATTCAAAGTATTTACAACCACAGAAGAAATAAGACATCGATCTACTGTTATGTCTATTCATTATGTGTTGACTACTCACACTGGACAGAGTTTCCTGCTATACGGGGCATATTTTCTGTCAAAAATTTCCTTAATATTTTCAGCGAAAAAAAATGTGCATTTGTTTTTGTGTACAGTATATTTAATAGTCGTGATGACCTGGTTTACGGGTCATAGTGAACTGGTTTTATGAGTCATAGTGATTGGGTTATGGGTCATAATGGCCTGTGTTTATGGGTCAGAGTGACTTGGTTTTTATGGGTCATACTGACCTGCTGTCATGAGTCACAGTGACCTGTTGTTATATATTTATCGTGACCCTGTTGTCATGGGTCATAGTGGCCTGTTGTCATGAGTCATAATGACTGTTGTCATGACTCACAATGACCTGTTGTCAAGAATCACAGTGACCTGTTTTCATGAGTCATAGTGACCTGTTCCAGTGAGTGACTGTGACCTGTTGTTATAATTATTTGTGACCTGTTTGTCATGAGTCATAGTGACCTGTTGTCATAGTGACCTGTTGTCATGAGTCATAGTGGACCTGTTGTCATGGGTCATGGTGGCCTGTTGTCATGAGTCATAATGACCTGTTGTCATGGGTCGCAGTGACCTGTTGTCATAGTGACCTGTTGTCATGGGTCATAGTGACATGTTGTCATGGGTCATAGTGACCTGTTCCCGTGAGTCAGTGTGACCTGTTGTTATAATTAATTGTCATGAGTCATGATGACCTATTGTAATGAATCATGACCTGTTGTCATGGGTCATAATGACCTCTTGTCATGGGTCATAATGACCTGTTGTCATCAATCACAGTGACTTGTTGTCATAACGAACCGTTGTCATCAATCACAGTGACCTGTTGTCATAATGACCTGTTGTCATCAATCACAGTGACCTGTTGTCATAATGACCTGTTGTCATGAGTCACAGTGACCTGTTATCATAGTGACCTGTTGTCATGAGTCACAGTGACCTGTTGGCATGAGTCACAGTGACCTGTTATAGTGACCTGTTGTCATGAGTCACAGTGACCTGTTGTCATGAGTCACAGTGACCTGTTGGCATGACACAGTGACCTGTTGCCATGAGTCATAGTGACCTGTTGTCATGGGTCATAGTGACCTGTTGTCATGGGTCATAGTGACCTGTTGTCATGGGTCATAGTGACCTGTTGTCATGGGTCATAGTGACCTGTTGGCATGGGTCATAGTGACCTGTTGGCATGACTCTGACCTGTTGTCATGGGTCATAGTGACCTGTTGTCATGGGTCACAGTGACCTGTTGTCATGAGTCATAGTGACCTGTTGTCCTAAATCATACGGATCTGTTGTCACGAGTCGAAATTCTCTGTCATGAATAAAGTTTCATGTTGATCACGTGTGACGGCCTTTACATTGTTGTTGCTGTTGTTGCTGCTGCTGCTGCTGCTGCTGCTGCTGCTGCTTTTGTTGTTATTGTTGTTGTTGTGTTGTTGTTGTTGTTGTTGTTGTTGTTGATGATGATGATGATGATGATGATGTTGTTTTTGTTGTTGTTGTTGTTGTTTTTGCCCAACAATCTCCCATACAACCAGCAGTTTACGCGGACCCGAGGTGTACCAAAAAGAGCGCCGCAGCTGAACCAAACTAACGCCGCGGCTTTGTCCTACTCACCCCTGTCTTGTGCGCTAAGGGATCGAACTTGACGTCCAAATTATCCCGTCTCCACTTCTCTGCCTTATCTGCTTCCCCCCCCCCCACCCCACCCCCCACCCCCCTCGCCTTCTCTTTTCCTCCCTCAACCCCCACCCCTGTCCCCCACCTATTCCTCCCTTCTCTGACATTTTCAATACACAAGTGACCGGGGAGAGAGAGAGAGAGAGGGGGGGGGGGGGAGAGGGAGGGAGGGGAGAGGCTTGGGAAGGCATGGGAAGATGTGGCAAACAATTAACCCTTGTCCATAACATTTAAATCCACAGTTGAACACGTAGACCGAGAGACGAGGAACTCGGGGTGGTGTGTGTGTGTGTGTGTGTGTGTGTGTGTGTGTGTGTGTGTGTTTGTGTGTTTGTGTGTGTGTGTGTGTGTGTGTGTGTGTGTGTGTTGTGTGTGCGCGCGCGCGTGCGTGCGCGCGCGCGCGCGCGCGAGTGTGTGTGTGTGTGTGAGTGTGTGTGTGTGCGTGAGTGTGTGTGTGTGTGTGTGTGTGTGTGTGTGTGTGTGTGTGTGTGCGCTCGCGCTCGCGCGTGTATGTGGCAGAGGCGGGGGTGGGGGGGGGGGGGGGGGGGGATTAGGGGGATTAGGGATAGGGCGGGACATTGAGGAGGGGTGGGGAGGGGAAGAGAGATGGGAT
>JADBJO010006963.1:63290-65790 GCA_016801955.1 Conus betulinus
AGAAAGAGAATGAGAGAGACAGAAATATAGTGAGGAGAGAGATAGAGCTAGAGAGAGAGAGAGGGGGGAAGAGGAGAGAGAGAGAGAGAGAGAGAGAGAGAGAGAGAGAGAGAGAGAGAGAGAGAGAGAGAGAGAGAGAGAGTACACACTGACTGACAGGGCCAGAGAAAGCGAGAGAGAGAGAATTATGAGGGGAAGAACTTTTTTTTTATTTTTATTTTTATTTTTTTTTTTTAAAGAAATATGCGCAGACGCGATTATGACGTCGTCCCAGTCATTGATGGTCTCACTCCAGTAAGCTCCGCATAATTCCTCTGCCTTTCTTAGGGCATCCACATAATCCTCGCACATCCCACTCACACACGGCGAAAGATGTTTTCTTGTGAACGTGCTAAACCGCTTGAAGCTGAGTGTAGAATTCTTCAGTCTTTATGGTGAGTGGGGGGCATATATATATATATATATATATATATATATATATATATATATATATATATATATATATATATATATATAGTCAGTAGTATATCTTCTGGCTTTTTTTCAGAAAAAGAATGGTGCTCGGTACTTATCCTTGGAATTTATTGTTCATTGTAATTTAGTCCCTTGCGGATTCATTCCAAGAACTGGCCCTCAGCACTTGTGTCTTAAGAGGTTATCTTTTTATATTTTCTACTTTTCACAAGAAAATGTAGCTTGTTTTGCTCTTTCATGATTTTCTTTTGCTTCTTAGGTGGCACCTTTAGTTAGTTTTTTGAAAACTCAACAAACATACTATGGTATTGCACACCAGCCTTTTTCTGGTATAGCATTCTTCTTAAAACCGAAAAGGCAGAGGAGTCAAATACCACTTTCCGCGGTCACTGAGGATGAAACAATCAGGTTTCGAAATACCGGTATCTGACCAGGAGTTATATGTTAGTGAGCTTTCTCCCCATTGGAGATGGTCTCCACTTTGGAGACTATAAGCTTGCTGAAAGTTCATATTGAGAAGCATTCATTTATTCCCGTTGTTGTTTTTTTTTGACTATCTGTCTGCAGTTCTCCCTCGTTCATCAAAATAACTTCTCAGAGGCTGAGAGTGTGCCAGGGAGAGCACACTTTTCGAGTCTGCACCGATGAGTTGACGGATGGCGCGGCCATTGTTTTACCTGGGCTACAACGGATCCTTTATGGTCTCACTGTTTTCCTCTTTAACGCATCGTGTCAGGGGCAAGGCGACCCTGGCGGAGCCCATTCCTCTTTCCAGATCGGATTTTCTTGTTAGGCCTTAGTCTTGACAGGCGGCAGGTAGGACTGGACTACATCGCTACTAGTAGCAGAGAAAGAAAGCTTTTGACCTGAATCCTATCCACAGCACTGAACAAAAGTTCTTGGCGTATATCGCTACCAGTAACAGAGGAGAGCTTTTGTCCTGAATCCTGCTCAAAGCACTGAACAAAAGTCCTGGCTTATATTGCATTACACTGAGCAAAACTGTTTCAGCCTATGTCACACGAGACTGACGAAACAATGTTTTGTGCCGCAGCTAGCGAGCAGCACGGTGTCTGTTATCCGTCTCGCTGTCTGCCAATGTTTGTCTGAAACGAAAAGACGTCTTGAAGCTGTTTGGCGCGGGCTCTCAATTCATGACTGCTCTTGACCAAGAAAAGGGGATTACGGTCGATGGCACCAATCTACCGATCTCTGAGAGACAGCGAGCAGGGTCATTGTGCATTTCTGTGACAGTAGGATGCAGGTTGGAACTGACAAATGCTGCGCGGTATGGGGGCCCCGGAAACGTCTCTTCTGTGAAAGTTCCAGATTTCTCTCTGTCTCTCTGTCTCTATCTCTGTCTCTCTCTCTCTCTCTCTGTCTCTCTCTCTCTCTCTCTGTCCCTCTGTCTCTGTCTCGTCTCTCTCTCTCTCTCTCTCTCTCTGTCTGTCTGTCTCTCTGTCCGTCTCCCACTCTCTCTGTCTCTGTCTGGCTCTCTCTGTGTCTCTGTCTTTCTCTGTCTCTGTCTGTCTCTCTGTCGCTGTCGGTCTCTCTCTGCTCTGTCTGTTTGTCTCTCTCTCTCTCTCTCTGTGCGTGCGTTCGCGCGCGCGCGCGCGTGTGTGTGTGTGTGTGTGTGTGTGTGTGTGTGTGAGTGAGTGTGCGCGCAAGCGTGTGTGTTTGTGTGTGTGTGTGTGTGTGTGTGTGAGTGTGTGTGTACACATGCGCGCGCGTGCGTGTATATGTGTGTGTGTGTGCGTGCGTGCGTGCGTGCGTGCGCGCGCGCGCGTGTGCGTGCGTGTGTGTGTTTCCTATTGTATCATTAGCAAACTTTTATGGGTGCAGCATACGAATGCTGCCCATGTCTGCCTCAGATTGTTCACGTGGTGAAAGCTTCGTTTGGGATCCATTGATTCCTGGGCCGTTCCGCCTGCAGGGCTTCCCACACAGGGCTGAAGGCATCTGGGAGACGCAGGCATCCAAACCGGACTCTGGAACCAGCCAGCCAATTCATTTCGACAAGAATGTG
>JADBJO010006963.1:70790-73290 GCA_016801955.1 Conus betulinus
GAAAGAAAGGGAGGGGAGGGGGTCGGGGCACAAGCGAGGGTGTATAACAGTATGCTAGCTTGGAAATAACATCAGCGAACATTTGTCAAGCACTAGAAATCATTTATTTTTCGCTTGGAAACAGGAAGTTATTTCGTGAAAAACATTTATTTTCCCTGGAAACAGCCGATTATACCTGCAAAGCATTCATTTCCCTGTGAAACACTTACTTCCCGTGAAGACAGCCATGTATTTTCCCTACAAAACATTCATTTCCCCTGTGAAAACACCTAACTCATTATTCATGTAAAACTTTCATTTTTCCGTGAAAGCACCTTATCAGTATGCATTGAACTCGTGACTTTCCAGTGAAAAGCACCTTATCCATTGAAAACATCTATACCTTCCCGTTCACACAACTTGTTATCCCTGGAAAGCTTTTTTTTTTTTTTTTTGCTCTCACACAATAGCATTACGCTAATATCCGTGGAAAATGAGAACCTCATTATCCCTCGAAAGCATGCTGATTTCCAGGTGACAGGGAGTTCTTCCTGATGAACATTTTCTGCCGCAAAATTCGCTAATTTATGCCCAAAGAGCAATCAAATGAAGGACAATGAGAATGAGAACTGAGAAGTGGCTTACAGCGTTCACGAGTACAAGCGAACGTACTTATGAATGCTGTAAGCCACTTTTCATTCTCATTGTCCTTCATTTGGGCCTCGTTTCCGTCCAGCGGCCATTTTGGTCGTATGCCGAATATGAGAAGAGAAGTGGTTTCTCGTTCTTCGTTTTCACTGTCCTAAATGTTACTTGTTTTTGCCTGAAGAAGACCCAAGAGGTCGAAATGCATTGCGTCTTGACCCGTACGTTGTTTGTCTATGTCCTTGGCAGTAACTAACCCTCTCTCTTTCTAAATTTTGCTTCATTTTCCGCCCTCAATCACTCCGTTTTGAAAAAATAAACTGTAGTTTGGGGAGGTGGGGGGGGGGGGGGGGGGGGGGGGGGGGGGGGGGGGGGGGGGGGGGGGGGGGGGGGGGGGGGGGGGGGGGGGGGGGAGATAACTGTGGCCTTAGGATAATACCCTGTGAAGGTTACGGTGATCCGAACAGCACCCATTTCTGGTGACCACGCTCTATGGTCCTCCACCACAGACACGTGGACAAGAAGTCTGAAGGGGCTCAAAGCACGATTTTGCGGGGAGATCATCGATCTCGCACCACTGTACCACACCTCCGCCAGATGTTCTTTCTATTATGAGTCGTGGAGAACAAGAGAAGATAACTCCACTGCCCCCATACTTGCGCACATTTATCAACGTTTTTTCCTTTTCTTTTCTTTCCTTTTTTTTGTTTTTGTTTTTGTTTTTGTTTTTGTTTTGTTTTGTTTGTTTTAATAAGGTTTGTCCAAGTTTAGAGAGATAGCTCAAAGCCTGGCTAAAGAGCGGGTTAGGTTTGGGTTATGTTAGGATGAGGGTTAAGTAACAAAAAGTAGGGTAACTCTTGTTCCCATGATGAAATAAATGCACGCCCCTAAGTCCGAACGAATGCCGCTCACGATACCGAATCGCCTAGCAGAGATGACAACACCGAGCACACAGAACAAACCAGGAAAAATGAACCAACAGGACCCCCCCCCCCCCCCCCCCCCCCCCCCCCCCCCCCAAAAGATGTTCCAAGCTCGCCCACCAGTCCAAGCTGACCCCGTACCCCGTAAGGTTAAGGTCAGCTTAGGGTCAGAGTCAACGATTGTGGAGCTGAAGATTCTCCTGGTCATTTTGTTGTTTAAATTTTCCAGGCGTCTGTGGTGTATATCAAGGAGCCGACGTACCACCCCACCTTTTCCAAAGTAATGAATTATGTTATGTCGTTAGCTTGGCAAGTTGCGAAATGGCCAATACTTTTTTGTGGTTTTTGTTTTGATTTTTTTTTTTTTTTTTTTTTTTTTTTTTTTTTTTTTTTTGCACACTACATGGAGAGAACGGAGGGCCGTGTGAAAGGAGGGAGAAGGAAGGGGAAGAAAGAGAAAGAAAGAAAGTAAACGTAAAAAAGAAAGAAAAACGTAGAAAAAAAGAAAAAAAAAAAAAAAAAAAAAAAAAAGAAAGAAAGGGGAAAGAAAAAAAAAAACGAGGAGCGCAG
The DNA here is from genome assembly GCA_016801955.1 of Conus betulinus. Taxonomy (NCBI): domain Eukaryota; kingdom Metazoa; phylum Mollusca; class Gastropoda; order Neogastropoda; family Conidae; genus Conus; species Conus betulinus. Next base: position 72,908 of record JADBJO010006963.1, read on the forward strand.
GGAGGAAGGTAAAAGAACGAAGACATGGAAGAAAGGAAATGAAGGAAGAAGGAAAGCAAGAAGGTAGAAAAGAAGAAAGAAAAGATAAAAAGATAATAGATAAAGGGGGGGAAAAAAAGAAAGAAGGAAAATCAGGCAGGGACGAAGAATATGAAAAGAAGAAAGAAAAAGACGAAAGGAAAAAAAAAGAAGAAAAAGAAAAAGGAAGTGAAGAAAAGGGGGGGGGGGAAAAAAAAAAAAATAAAAAAAAGAAAAGAAGATGACGAAAGAGAAGTAAGGGGTGATAACTGTGGCACGTTTCACTTCGATTAGGGACACTTTGTTGGTGGGGATTGTGAAAGAACGACGTCTTTTCTCTGCTGAGTCATGGCTATTTCGTGGAA
>JADBJO010006963.1:83290-90790 GCA_016801955.1 Conus betulinus
CTGTTCTGCCATTATTATTATCAGCCGTTCTTCATTCGCTCGTCTTTCTTCTCGACTTCTTTTCTTGTGTGATTCTACCTATCAGATGACATGATTGAAAATGTCTTTATAAGAGAACTGCTTCGAAACACAGCGAGAACAAAAAACGAAAACAAAAACAACACACACACACACACACACACACCACACACACACACACACACACAAAGCAAAGGAACATGGAGGAGACAAACAACAAGATGGTTGGCGACATCTGTAACCTACTAAAAGACTGAAGAAAGAAGAAGAAAGAAGAGAAAGAAGAAGAAGACGAAGAAAGAAGTAAAAAAAGAAGAAGAAGAAGAAAAGAAGAAGAAGAGGAAGAAGAGAGAAGAAGAGAAGAAGAAGAGAGAAAGAAAGAGAAGACGAAAAAGAAAGAAGAAGAAGAAGGAAGAAGAAGAGGAGTAGAGAAGAAGAAGAAAGAGAAGAGAAAGAAGAGAGGAGAAGAAAAGAGATGAGGGCAAGAACAAGACGACCCGGGAGAAAAGAAGAAGAGGGGAGAGGAGAGAAAACGCGCCAAGCAGCAGGAAAGAAGGAGAAGAAGGAAAGGAAAAGGAGAAGAAAGTGAAAGAGAAGAAGAGAGAAGAAAAAAAGAGAACGAGGAGGAGAGGGACGAACAGAAGAAGAGGAAGAAGAGGAGGAAGAAGAAGAAGAGGAAGAAAAAGAAGAGGTGAGGAGGAGAGTGAGGGGAGGAGGAAGAAGGGGTAGTGAGGAGGAAGAAGAAGGAGAAGAAAGGAGAAGAGGAGGAAGAGGGGAGAGGGAGATAGAAAGAGAGAAGAGGAGAAGAGAGACTCCCGAAAGAAGGGAAGAGAAGAAAGAAAGAAGAGGGAGAAGAGGAAGAAAAGAGAAGAAGAAGAAGAGAAGAAGAAGAAAAGAAAGAAGAAGAGAGAAGAAGAAGAAGAACAACAACAAGAGGAAGAGAAAAGAGGAAGGAAGAGAAGAGGAAAAAACAAGGAAGAAAGAAGAAGGAGAAGAAGAAGCAGAAGAGAAGAAGAAGAGAGAGAAAGAAGGAAGAAGAAGAGGAAGAAAAAGAAGGGTGAGAAGGAGAAGAGGAGGAGAAAGAGAAGAAGGAAGAAGAAGAAGAACGAAGAAGACGATACACCTGTCATTCGATAACTATCCTGTTGTTTTTTGTTGTTTGTTTTTTTGTTTTTGTTTTGTTTTTGTTTTTCCACATCCAGGAAGCATATCACTGGTGCATGCTGCAGTTTGGTTGTGGGCGACGGACCGTGGCAAGGTGGTGGTTTTTTTGTTTGTTTTTTGTTTAGTTTTTTTTTTTTTTCTTTGACAACCTTTTTGTGTGTTTGCCCACTTAAACTTGACCCTCAGTCTCACCTTGGGAAGAAGAAAGGGGAGGGGTGGGGTGGGGTGGGGGTCGGGGGTAGGGAGGGGGAATGCGCGGGGGGGGGGGGGGGGGGGGAATGAGTGGGGAACGTGAACGGAGTAAAGAAGCAGGGGGGGACATTGGCAGTTGCAGCGGCAAACGTTCACTAGGTCATCGGATAAGTGATTTTTTTTTTTTTTTTTTTAAGTTGAAAGATAGGGGTTAGGAAGAAGTGAGGGGAAAAAGGAGGGCTGGTGGTGGTGGGTGGTGTTTGATGGGATGGTGGGAGGCGGGGATGGGGAAGGAAGATGGGGCGCGGGCAGAGGCGGCTGGGGGCGTGAGAAGGACGAGGACGGTGGTAGGAGGAAGGGGGAGAGGGGATGGGGAGCGAGGAGAGGGGTGGGGGGTGGGGGGTGGGGGGTGGGGGTGGAGTGGATCTGAGGTAGTTAACGAGAATGTGGAAACAAAATGGGAAATTTGTGTTTTTTGTCTGTATTTGTTTTTGTTTGTTTGTTTTGTTTAAACTCCCAATAGCAAAAACTGTAACAATTAGTAAGCCGCTTAGGAGTTTTGTTTGTTTGTTTGTCTTATTTCTCTGTCCCTTGTTACCTGTGTCTTTATCTCTCTTCTGCGTGTGTGTGTGTGTGTGTGTGTGTGTGTGTGTGGTGTGTGTGTGTGTGTGTGTGTGTGTGGTGCGTGCGTGCGTGCGTGCGTGCGTGCGTGCGTGCGTGTGTGTGTGAGAGAGAGGACAGAGGCAGATAGACAGACAGAGAAGATTGCTTAGCTGGTCATCGAGGGAAAGGGGGGGAGGAGTGTGTGTGTGTGTGTGTGTGTGTGGGGGGGGGGGGGGGGGGGGGGGGACCACATGGTCAAGTGAGGTACCGTTTTCTTTTCGCTGAGACGGAATTTCACTGGTGTGGGATGTCACTTAGTGGGAATATCTCCATTAGGGCCACGTTACGCACGTTATATGAGCTTAAACACCTTACAATTCTCAAAGTGGGTCAATAAATAAAAGCAATTTAAACACACAGACACAGGCGCGCGCGCACACACACACACACACACACACACACACTGGAGGGGAGTCTCAAGAAGTAAACAGAAGAAAATGTCACGTTACAATATCAGTTCTATAATGTATGATCATTGTGTCAGATTGCCTCATAGTTTGAGTGTTAGGGTCGAAAGGCGCCTTGTGAGTCAGTGTCGGGGAGCCCAACAGTGACGCATGCACACTGCCATGGTGGAAGCTGCACCAGTTGTCTTCCCCTCTGATGGCTGTTGTGTGGCTACACGCCGCAATTAGAATTTGGCACTAAAGCACCATAATAATCCACTTAGAGAGTTTTGAGGACTTCCATACGTCTGAGCCAGCGTGTAATGTTAGACTGATCATTGATCAAAAGAACAACTCCCCACCAATCGTTTCCCCTTGTTATGGGGGGAATTTTCACCGATGAAATCACGGTCTTCAATGTATTATTATGACCTTCCCGTTAGCTGACGTCACATTTTTCAGGTCTTTGCGCTCTACCCGTGACCCTATCTTTGCGCCAGCTGGACACCCCCCCCCCCCCCCCCCAAAAAAAAAAAAAAAAAGTCCCATCCGTTTGATTTTGACTATCTGCTTGGTACCACCTGGCTTATATACCTTGATGGCCATATGAAAGAAAATCAGGAAATCTACTTTCAGACACACCCCAACAACAACAACAAAATTCTCAAAACAGTCTAATTGCGCCAGTCACTAATTACACGATTCCTTAAGCAAGGCCTTGGTGCATTAAGTTTGGGAGCGCAGCTTGTGATCAAGCGTCCGGGTTGAGGGCAAAATCCGCCCCCCCCCCCCCCCCCCCCCCCCCCCCCCCCCCCCCCCCCGCCCTTCCCCCACCTCCATAGTGTCGTCTGTCCACCTCTTTCTCTCATTGCTGTCGCTCATCTTCACAGCACTGCTTCTTCAATGAGTCCTTGGAGAGGCGCATCTTGGACCAAAGCGAAGAAATGTTGGGAAGGTGGAAGAGCCAAATTTTCATTTTTTTTTTTTCTGCTTCCTTTTGCCTTTTGAGAGTGAGAATTCAGACAACTTCATCCTCAAATAACTGGGCGATGCCATTTCTGGTGCATGGCGCGAGAGCAGGTGGAAAGGGAGGGGGGGTGGGTGGGAAGTGGCCAGGGAGAGGGTGAGGATGATGGCCAAGCATAATTAGACAAGATTTCCTTTTCAACCCCCAGACTTTAAAAGAGGACACTCGTCCTATTTGCATCAAAGATGACGTGGAATGCAAATGGGAAGAAGTTGAATCAAAGACTAGGTTGTCTGAATTTTGTCGTTATCATCTCTCTCTCTCTCTCTCTCTCTTCTCTCTTTCTCCACACACACACGCACGCACGCCAGCCAGCCAGCCAGCAAGCAAGCAAGCAAGCAAGCAAGCACACACACACACACACACACATATATATATATGTGTGTGTGTGTGTGTGTGTGTGTGTGTGTGTGTGTGTGTGTGTGTGTGTGTGTGTGTGTGTGTTAATTATATAAAGAAAACGAGAATGAAAAGTCAGGGAAATATAAATATGAAGTCTTTCATTAGTAACCTATGGGGATCGTCGTAACCCATTTTGAAGACAACTGTTCATAATTATTGCCTGCTCCTATGCCTTTCGTCTGCTGGATCGGACTCATCAGGGAGGCCCGGCTGACTGTGTCTGTACTCCCTTGGCATCAAATAGAGATATACCCACAGTCTACAATTCCGAAGTATTCTCACCACCAAGGGTTCAAAAAAACGGTGTGTGTGTGTGTGTGTGTAGATTACTCTGAGAGCCATGCGCTCTTTCCGTGACATGCGAGACCAGCAGATCCAAAAACAAAAGACCACGACAAAACAAACAACCGAAGTTTGAGAAACCGAAAAAAAGACTCGCGAAACAGATCTGTTCCGGAAAACAATCAAGGAAGATAACGCCTGTCTTTCCATTGCAAATACAGTTACCTTTTCTCAGTGTATGGGTCAGGATCATTACGCAAATTTGTGCATGCGTCATTTGGTAAACAAACGTCACATCAAACCCGAGACATGTGGAGCTGAATCGATCGATTATAATAAGTGAGGTGGAATTGAGTGAGACTCAGTGTCTGCACTGCAGGCGCGCCGATTCACACCAATATTTTGGCTTTTTTTTGTTTTTTTTCTCTCGGATTAACCTGTTAAGCTGACTTATGAGGGAAATAGACTTCTTTTTCGGGGGGGGGGGGGGGGGGGGGGGGGGGGGGGGGGGGGGGGGGATGGGGGGGGGGGGGGGGGGAGGGGAGGGGGGAGATCAGGGGTAGATATCGCATGTCTTTGTGTTGCAAAACAGAGTTATCTTTTCTCGATTTATGGGCCAAGCAAATAGATTTAGACTCAAATATTTGATTTGAAGCACACACACACCAGGATAAACGATCGAGATACTGACTGTTCGCATTACAGGTGCACCATGTCACGGTCATGGTTGGACAGTTTATCTCACTGATCGAACTTTTCAGCTGGCTGAAGGGAGGGAGGGGGGTGGGGGGGGGGGGGGGGGGGGGGGGGGGGAGGGAGATTGTTTTTGGTGTGCCCACCAGCGACATCTGTGTCCCATGAAAAAAAGGCGAAGTCACTCTGCTGAACACGCATTCTAAACACAGACTGTCTCCTTTGCAGGCTCCCGAGCATCGTTTGTACACGTACAAAGCGGGCGTAAAAGTCTTTTCTTCTTTTCATGACATGGCAACGCCCTTTTTTACGGTTACTAGGCTACACACGATAAAACAACTGAAGAGTGGCTACAGAGATTGGTACACTAACGAGTTGTCCAGTCCCAGGCAAACGTCATCATCGTGACGTCACCTAAGTACGTGAAAGACAAAAATGGAAGTTCTGGATTTTACTCATAGAGAGAGAGAGAGCAGCAGCATGGAAATACCTATGTGGCAGAGATTTCCCACACCATGGTTCAGCGGCCTGGGTCTAAACTGGGTCCAGTGATTCAGGTAACGGAATACACCTGTGTCTTTATTTCATCGTTGCCCTGCTTCCAAAGTCCACGGCAGCGCACAGTGTATGTGGGTCGCGAGTGACCCGTGTTGTCGGTTAAGAAATAAACTCTCGAGGACTATTTGACAAGTATGGGTATGGGTATGGGAGAAACACAATGAAACACACACACACACACACACACACACACACACACACACACACACACACACACACACACACACACCTATCATTATGTAAACTATATGGTTCGTGGATGATCCACATCGTTGAAATCCGCTGCCGAAAAAAAAAAAAAAAATGATGCTACGTCACAAAGCTGCGATTTTATAAACAAACGACAGAAACTGTGTAGTGCACTTTGAATGAATCGTTCCCAGTGTTGTTGTTGTGTGCCCTCCTCTTGAACATGTGTTGAAAAGCGTTCCCAAGAATATTAATCAGTTTGCGCATGGATCAGTCAACATTGAAACAAGAAATGGAAATCAGTAGTCTTAACCATGATAGATATTTGATATGCCTGTGTGCATATTGTCGAAACCATTACTGATAATGATACGTCTGTATATATGAAAACACTGACAGCTGTTGCGTTGTGTTGGTTGGTTTGTTTGCGTGTGTGTGTCTGTGTGTTGTTTGTGTGTGTGTGTGTGTGTGTGTGTGTGTGTGTGTTTTCATCAAAACATCATGTTGCGTTTACTTTTTGTATTAACGTTCAATTTCCTGCCAGTCCAAACGAACAAACGTCCATTAAATTCTTTACATTTTATTCACTGAATAGACAACATTTAGCAATATCTTAGACGATAATTACACGGGAACTTAAGAAGGAAAAAAAAAAAAAAAAAAAAAAAAGCAAGCAAGCCTCTCATTTGAGTGACCCTGACACCACACGTTTCTGAGAACAGCCTTACATTCAGGTTTGTGACGGGCACTAAACAGAGGAAGATCGTAAAGTCTGCACTTTGCTAATGGAAGCTGTGCGACAGATACTGAACGGAGACGAGTTCATCAAGTCCCGGTTTTCCTGGTGGAAGCCTGTTGACCGGCAGTAAGTAGAAAGGCGGTAGCGTGCAAGTTTTTTTTCCCCCACGTGGAAGCTGGATCGGTAAATAAGCAAGATGATAAAAGTGCAAAGGTTTCGGGTGGAAATTGGGAGATCGTCAGTGAACAGAAAGATCATGACAGAGTCCAAGAAAATGCCTGAAATCAAGTTTTCAGGGTGGAAGTTGGATGGTGTGCAGTTGCTGAGAAGGCAGGTTTTTAGGGAATACGTCGGATGACAGACAATTGACAGGCAGATGACAGAGTGCCTGGTGTTATCAATGTGGAAGTTGGGGAACAGGGAATGAATTCTATATGGACATTGCAAGTTTCTCGGATGGTTGTTACTGTAGCAGATGAGGAGGGGTTGATTCAACTGCTGTGCGTCAAGTCATCAATGAGCCTGATTAAGATTTGACATGGATTGAGTCACTCACACGCCCACGAGCAGATATATTCACATCTGTATGATATGTCTCTCACATACATCAAACAGTAACTGTATCGGTGTCCTATGAAAATGGTGTAAACCGAGATTCGCCAAATTCAACGAGTGTCTTAAGCTGTTTATTGCAAATGGGTGCCAAGACTCCCAAACCATTGGATTTCGATGCCAGCAGTCTGGAATAAGAAACAAAGCCTTTCAAGTTGCATCCTGAGTGCAATTTTGTTTAAATGAAAACGGTTTTTTTGAAACCATTGTTCATGTAATTAACCAGAATGGTGGACACGTTCACCCATAAATTCACGTTTGATTTAACGGCCGACTGCCAACCAAGAACTATCGCATAAACAATCCTGAAAATTTGTGTGTACGTTTGTGTGATTTTAAACCTGTCATGGTGGATGAACCGTTTACGGCGGATGATCATAAACAGGAAACTGACATAAACTGATCTACAAGCGAAAGATTCATAGTTCAGACTCAGCAATATATGCTATTCAGCTGAAACCAAGGCATGAAGTTATTCTCCAAACAACCAAACTAAACCAGCCCACGTTTCCACTCAACAATCAGACCCCGTCAACGTCTTTAAGTCCGGTCGGGGGTACCAGGTCTTGTCTGCC
>JADBJO010006963.1:95790-98290 GCA_016801955.1 Conus betulinus
CTCGTGTACACTTAAATAGAGTTGATGGTAGTAAGGATGTTAGGGATTAAGGATTGTCTCTGTCTGTCTGTCTGCTCTGTCTGTCTGTCTGTCTGCTCTGTCTGTCTGCTCTGCCTCTCTCTCTCTCTCTCTTCTCTCTCTCTCTCTCTCTCTCTCTCTCTCTCTCTCTCTCTCTCGTGTACACCTGTACAGAGTTGCCGGTTGTAAGGAAATCAGGGATTAGGGATAGGGGCAATTATTTTCTTTCCCTTGGCCTCATGTATCAGTGGTTTCGTATTGTCATTCCTGTCTATTCTTCTTGCATGCATCCTCTCCCTCTCTTTCTCCTCTTCTTCTCCGTCGTCTTTTTCTCCTCCTACACTGCTCTGTAGATTGTGTTCTTCACAAATCCACTCTCGTCTGGTCCATGCTTTCTTTCTGTTAATCTCTTCTTCTGTCTCTTCTTCATGTCCTGTCTTTCCTCTTTGCCTAAGACCCCCCCCCTCTCTCTCTCTCTCTCTCTCTCTCTGTATCTGTCTCTCTGTCTGTCTCCTCCATCTCTCTCTTTCTCCGTGTGTGTGTGTGTTGGTGTGGTGTGTGTGTGTGTGTGTGTGTGTGTGTGTGTCTTTATATGTGACTTTCTCTCTCTCTCTCTCTCTCTCGCTCTCTCTCTCTCTCTCTCTCTCTCTCTCTCTTTTGTTCTCTTATCAATGAAACCGTCTCTACCTCTCTACACCGCTCGCTATCTCCGGGCCCCATCTGACTCCCCCCCCCCCCCCCTCCCCCTCCCTCCCCCTCCCGTGCTGTCCTCGTCACTTTTTCCTCCCTTTCTCCCTTCTCGCTCTTTCCCTGACCCCCAGCCCACCCCCACTCCACCCCCACCACCCTCCCCTATCCCCTCTTCTCTCAACTTTCACCCCACCCTTCCCCCACCGCTCTCTCTCTCTCTCTCTCTCTCTCCCCTCAATCCCCTTTAACAAAACACAAAACCCGTGTTTGCTCTTCCCCGCTTCCTCTCCAAAGGGGACTGACTTCACTGCAGCCCTTGGCGTGTGTCTGTTCGTCTGCTGTCGTGACCTGCTACTGTGACCTTTGGGGTTTCCAAGAGCTAGAGTCACGTGGCAGGAAGTCGATGGTATGGGGGGTGGTTGATGTGTACAGAGAGTTTGAACCTCCTCAGAAAGCATGTTTGATTTTTTTTTTTTTTAAAAGAAGTGTGATTTGGCGTTGTAATTGTGATGTGTTGCAGCAGTGTTGCTGTATTGTCGGTACTGGATTGGATTGAGGTGGAGTGGAGTGGATTGTGTAACTTCGTTGGTTTAAATACATTTATTTCCAGTCTCATTCAGCTTTATAGTAAATGTCAAGATTTGAACAGCAACAAGCAATTGCTTCTAGTGTGTTCCAAAGCTTCTAATTGCATACGTGGGAAAGACAATGGCAGGAGCTCTGTGTACATACATACACACACTCACACTCACACTCACACACACACACACACATACACATACACACACACACACACACACACACACACACACACACACAACACACACACACAACACACACATCAGAACAAGGTCTTTACAGAATCTGCAGGACAATGTTTGAGTCCGATCCTTCACATCCCATCACTTCTTAGTGTGTCACACGTCACTCTTTAAAAGGTAGGAACAATTTAAGTCAACGTGACTCGTCCGCAAAGATCTATCATTATTATTGCATTTATTGATTTTTTTGTGTGTGTTCAAAAGCAGGATGGTTAGATTACAGCTCTGAGATTAAATGTATGGTATGATATTTAGAGAGAGAGAGAGAGAGGAGAGAGAGAGAGAGAGAGGAGAGAGAGAGAGAGAGAGAGAGAGGAGAGAGAGAGAGACAGACAGACAGACAGACAGACAGACAGACAGACAAAGACAGAGAGACAAAGGAGAGACGGAGACGAGAGAGAGAGTGGGGAAATGAGGGAGGAAGGGAGAGAGAGAGAGAGAGAAATAGAGAGGAACGAAGATGATAGAGGTGGTGACGATGGGGAAGGAGGTGGGGGGGGGGGGGGGGGGGGCGAGAGGTGGAAGTGGGGGGAGTTTGGGGGGAAACCTTTGATTTAACCCTTTGAGGGCCGACATTTCAAAACGGCCATAGTAAGATCCAGTAGTGATGATCGCTGTTTGCCCCCCCCAACTCGAGTCAGGCTGAATGTAAGACCGCTAGCTATTGATTTATTTGTTTATTAATTTGTTTATTCATTCATTCATTCATTCATTCATTCATTCATTTATTTATGTATTTATTAAATCTTATTGTTCATTGATTTGGGGTATCCTTTCACTCATTTATCTATTTGTTTACCATTACTTTTTAAGAAGATGTTGGGAGAACAGGAACGACAACCGTAATGCTCAATCGTCCTGCACGCGGCGAGAGCATGGCTTCCAAAGAGATGAAGTTACAGGCGTTTGGAAAGAGTAACTGGGAAAACAGCTGCAGCTGAGAGAAATGCTGACTCCCCAGCACGGCTCTC
>JADBJO010006963.1:100790-105790 GCA_016801955.1 Conus betulinus
ACGACGCGTTTCGATCTGTTTGGTCTTGTTCAGGCAGAGTGAACAACACTCAGGACAATGACATCGAAGAACGGGCATTCACTTATCTTCTCAAATTGATTCCACGTCCATTTCGCGTCCAGTTGGAGAAGATCGGTGATTGATCGCTCGTTCTTCGTTTTCATTGTCCTGGTTGTTGTTTATCTTGCCCCGAAGAAGACCAAAGAAGTCGAAACGCGTCGTGTGTGTGTGTGTGTGTGTGTGGTGTGTGTGTGTGTGTGTGTGTGTGTGTGTGTGTGTGTGTGTGTGTGTAATTTGTTTGTCTTTTTTGTGCAGCAGAATAATCCTAATTTCTCTTCCAAATTTGATTCAATGTCTACCTGAGGTCATCTAAACTTTCAAACTAATGTAGTTCTAATTCAGATTTTGTCGTTTTTTTAAATTCACCGAGGTCTGAAACAAATTCTTTCCTTAATTCTGTTCAGCCATAGGTTTTTTTCTCTCCTGGCAATAAAGATAGTAATGTCCTGTTATTGGTAGGAAGATTTGTCGGAATGTTTGCCGTCAAAGGCCAAGGAGTCAGGTGTTATGGCTGTCAAAAGAATATGAATGGCGCTCAGAATTTACTACCAGAGGATGTTACAACTTATGCGACATGGAAAGCCAATTGATAACGGCGAGACATAATAAGAAAAAGATGTCATTTTTTTTTTGTACCTCCTACCCCTTAAAGACAAAATGTTATGTTCGTATTGGAAGATGAAGTGGATTTGAAAAACAGAAGTGGCTAAATCAGAGACTAGGTCGTTGAACCTTTGTCTTGTTTTTCACCGTCTGTCTGTGTAATGTATCGGGCTGCGCGCGCGTGATTCAACCAGTTCTATTACCTTCCCCACCATGGGCATTGTTAGAGCTGCTCGCCTGTTGTAAAGAGAGACGGTTATCTGGGCCGGGGATTAGTATCAATGGAAACTGTCCGTCGGTTGTAAAATGGCCGATCGTCTAAGCCCCCCCCCCCCCCCCCCCCCCCACCCCCCCCCCCCCCCCCCCCCCCCCCCCCCCCCCCCCCCCCCCCCCCCCCCCCTTTCGGACAAATGTCGCAGTAGCATCATTTCACCAACCTTCATGGGGGGGCCTGGCTGTCAGTCAAAGGTGAAGGTGGACGAAGCAGGTGTGCTTACATGCCTCCTTTGTGGATGTCAGTCGTGAACGTTGTACCGAAGCTGGTCGTGCAGCTTGACGTTTCTGTCTAGAAGCTGCATGCTGGGTTTTCAGCGTTAGAAAGCAGGACAAGGTGACTGTCTTGGAGGTTCTGGACAGAGCTGGCATTGTCAACTTCGAAGTCCTGATCCTCAGGCTCAGGGAAGATGGACGGGCTCTATGATCTGCAAGGTCAGCTCGGGCGTGCCACGACAGATCCTGTCTGGGATGCTGGCTCAGGACCACAGAAAGACAAGAGGCCTCAAAGAAATGAGAACGAGGAGAGCATACCAACCAAAAAAAAAAAAAAAAAAAAAAAAAAAAAAAAAAAAAAAAAAAAAACCCAGCTTGAACTGTGACGGCGTACCTCAAGGGAACTTGAATCTCTTGCAGTGGACGATGTGACTGATGAGCCTTTGACAACCAAGACCTTCACCTCCTTTGAGAACGACCGGAAGGAGCGTGTCATATTGCCATGACACTGGGAAGACCTCAACATCCACACCTCCTTTAGCAGTTTAAAGTGCCCCACTCCCCCCACCCTGCTATTTTGGTGGTCCCAGACTTGGTTTTTCTGGTATAGGTGCGCAAGATCATCTAGAAGGTCCCACGCGCCCCACACCTGCCGGGGCAAACTGTGGTCTTGACAATACTGATGAGATCATTTACCACCGAATCTATGGCAAGTCACCCATGTCAATAGACACAAGAGTGAATGAACAAACCACGTGTTTGTTACTGAAATGTGCTTTTAGTATATTTCAAACCTGTCGTAACACTTTTTTTTTTTTTTGGTGATATACTGCTGAAAGACTCAGGTTCTACAGAAAACGTTTTTCAAAATGCTTATTCAAAAAGTCTAGAAAGAAAACAGAATCACTCGTCTTTGTTCTGGAACATCCGACAACTAACGCAAACTAATACACACAGCTCTTTAAGACTTCTTCAAGGAAAAGGTTAAAGAGTTTAAAACTGTAGCTCTTGCAAATGTGTCTGGGTGTGAAGAGAATATCTTCGTTAACTCCTTCATTCCTACTTTTCCGTGAACTATTACTCCCCTTGTTCCTAGATTCTTATAATACGATTATTCCCTTCATTCCTGGATTTAGAGAAAAAGGGAAGAATTGCAAAGTGAGAACTGCCACATATGCAGCAGCAAACCGGCCAGAATAGAGCAGCGACCATTTACCCAGGCTGTAGGGGCCACCTGGCATCCATTCTATTCATATAAACGCTGCCCTACAAGCGACCCCCGGTCAGGGAGAAATGACATGTACGATGACACAACTCCTGAGAAGTTCAAAGCGCTTGCTGCCAGAACCGATTTTCCGGACTGCAGGAAGGAAAGGATGGATTTTGTGCTGCCCGGTTTTCTGGGCTGTAGGAAGGAAGAGAGTACGACTTCTGCACCGGATGACCGGGTTGTAGGGATGAAAGAGTTAACAGACTATAGCTCTTGTACTATATTTCTGATTATGGAGAGAGTATCTTCTTCAACAGACTATAGCTCTGATTGTGAAAAGAGTATACATTCTTTAAGACTGTAGCTCTGGCCCTGTCAGGTTGTGGAGGAGGAGGTGGGGATGGGGGTCGTCTTCTTCAACAGACACTGCTTCCAGCATTGTTGGTCTGATTGTGGAGAGGGTGTCTTTTTTAAACACAGATGAAACTGTGGCGCTGTTCGATTGCGGAGAGGGTGGGTACCTTCTCTAACAGACTGCAGCTATGGAACTGTTTTGGTTCCATTGAAAAAGCAGTCTGCAAGGTGATAAGAGTTGTTAGAAACGACTGAAAGACGAGTAAAAAAACAACATGCGGTGACCAGGCTGTCCTCTGTGGTGACTCCTGTGGCGGAGGGAAAGGTATCTGGAATATAGTTCTGAGCGTTACAGAAACTGCTGACAAAGCCTGGAATCTGCTATCTTGTATCGCGGTCACCGTCTGTCACGTTCCCCTGTCCAGTCTTCAGTCTCTCTCATCCCTTGATCTAGTCCACTGTGGTCGGTGGAATGACTTTGTGTGGCCGTTCATTCAGCTTACGAACGCCTTACTGATGCTCAGATTTCTTGACCAGCGCTACTGGTACCTGCATGTCTTGGTACCTCGTTAAGTGCTGCCCTGTGATAAATGAAACGGGGGAATATGTATCTATGAGAGAGCGAGAGAGAGAGAGAGAGAGAGGAGAGAGAGAGAGAGAGAGAGAGAGAGTGGGAAGAGGGAAAGGGACACACACACACACACACACAACACACACACACTCACACACACACACACACACAGAATGAATGATGTACCCCTTGTCACAGGGCGAGAACTGGGACTTCATGGTGTGTGTTCATGGTTCTCATCGATTTTCACGCCGTCAAAGGAAAGACCATGTATCAGAAAGTTACGTTGGCCTTTTGTGCGCTGCTGTCATGGTGACCTCAGTCTGGGACCCCCCCCCCCCCCCCCCCCCCCCCAACCGCTGCCCCTCCATCTCCGCAACCGGGCTCGTGGGTAAATTTCGTGTTGAGGTATTGAGTGTCGGTAGCAGCACCAAGAATGTCACTGGAGGAACGCAGAGGTAGCCTCCACTGCAGAGAGAGGGAGATAAAGAATCAGTCTGTATTCATGGCCAAGGATTTTTTTTTGTCTGGAAACGAAAGCAAAAGTCCTTCAAAGTGAAGACAGTACACAAAATCACAATTCCACTCTTCATATTTCACTCACAAATGTTCGGCCTCGTGGCATTTTTCGAGAGAGAGAGAGAGAGAGAGAGAGAGAGAGAGAGAGAGAGAGAGAGAGAGAGAAAATGCAATTACGTAATATCATCCATCTTACTGTCAGTAGTGAGAGGCAAAGAAGGTGTTGCCTTGCGCTCGGTGGATCGGAACAACATTAATGAACACCACCACAGTGACTCTGCCACAAGACAATCTCCCCCCCCCCCCCCCCTCCCATCTCTCTCTCTCTCTCTCTCTCTCTCTCTCCTCTCTCTCTCTCTCTCTCTCTCTCTCTCTCTCTCTCTCTCTCTTCATGTTTTCTCTATCGAATCCAAATGAATCTTAAGCCACAATGTGACTCAAAGTGACATTGTTTTTGTTGTTTGTTTGTAAGTTTTCTTCTGTTGAAAAGGCTACGAGGCTGAGAATCTGTGAGTGAAATATGAAGAGTGGAATTGTGATTTTGTGTCGTTTTTGTTTGGTTTGTTGGTTTGGTTTGGTTGTCTCGTCTTCCATGTATCCTCCACGACACTGTTTTCCACATCGTTCATTCTGGCTGCTCAACACACAGCCACACCCACGTTCGTGGTATGACTGCCGCCCACCAGCAACAGCAGTCGACAAGGAGCCATCACCATCAGTTCATCATCACCTGCAACGCCGCGGAGTCACTGTGCATTGGTGGTGTCCATTGATGGTGTGGACGCCCTGACCCAAGGAGCGCAAGACAACACCTTCTTAGCCTCTTACTGGTGGTGGTGACAGTAACGGCTTCGTCACGGAGCCGGCATGAGTGAGTAGCGTCCCTTCCGGAGCCCCCCCCCCCCCCCCCCCCCCTACATGGACAGTTCCTGTGAACTTGCTGATAGCGGACAGGCCTGACAAGAGCCGAAGAATGAGGATTGTTAGTGCTCAGCTTAGATGTGTTCAGTTTATCGGTGATTTGTCTAAAAACTTTTCTGCTGTCTGCAGCCACAAGCCTGGGGCGTGTTTGAGAGGCAGTCTAATTTTAGTTGGGGCGGGGGGGGGGGGGGGGGGGGGGGGGGGGGGGAATTACTTCAGAATTTTGGAAACGGCATCTGACTCACTGTTCCTGTTCATTCGGTCCCTCTCTAA
>JADBJO010006963.1:118290-122428 GCA_016801955.1 Conus betulinus
GGCGATGTCTCAACCGCCTGCACACTGAGAGAACAGCTTCTGTTGGCCATTGTGCCGTGGAGTGTGTGTGAGAGCACACTGTGTCCCAGTGTGTCCAGCGTGTCTGTGCCTTCAGAGAGAGAGAGAGGAGAGAGAGAGAGAGAGAGAGAGAGAGAGAGAGAGAGAGAGTGTGTGTGTGTGTGTGTGTGTGTGTGTGTGTGTGTGTTAGAAAGAGAGTGAGAGAGAGAGAGAGAGTGTGTGTGTGTGTGTGTTGCGCGCGCGCGCGCCCTTCGATTTGACATGTGTTCACCTACGGTTCTTGATTTCTGCACTCCTATATCATGCATATGCATTGCCTGTACTCATGTCTGCCCCTTCCAAGTGACTGCTTTCTTTGTGTTGGAACAAAGCAAAACCCAAACAATAGCCTTTGTCAGTTTATTGGCTAACAGTCCTGAGTCTTGAATGATATGTCAAGACTAGAATATACATGGCGTTTATTCATTAGCTAATAAACCTTGAATTTTGAATTGGTGTCAATCATGATGATGAAAAAAAAAAGTAAAAAGTACACAGTTGAACTATTATAATCTCTATTTGACAGTGGAAAATGATTGTCTATTGAAATTACTGATTATGATGCTAGGCCAATGGCTGTTTTTAGGCTTCAGCTGATGATGTCTCTCACGTGTTTCATTTGCTTGTGTGTGCATCATTTCTTTGTTTGCATTTAATTTCTTGATTTTTTTAAACACATGAATTTGAGTGAACTGCTTAAAGAAAGTTTCAAAATGGAGTGACTGTGGGCGGAGAATGAAGCAAAATTTTAGAAAGAGAGAGGGGGTTAGTTACCGCCAAGGACATTGACAAACAAAGCACAGGACAAGACACAATGCATTTGGACCTCTTGGGTCTTCTTCAGGCAAAAACAAGTAGCATTTAACATTTAGGACAGTTCGAACAAAGAACGAAGAGTCACTTATCTTCCATGTATTCGGCACTCAAATAAAATGGCCGCCAGACGGAAACGTTTTATTAGGGAGCCGAATATATGGAAAGATAGGTGACTCTTCGTTCTTTGTTCGTCGTCCTAAATGTTAAATGTTACCCGTTTTTGCCTGAAGAAGACCCAAGAGGTCCAAATGCATTGTGTCTTGTCCTGTGCTTTGTTTGTCAATGTCCTTGGCGGTAACTAACCCCCCTCTCTTTCTAATTTTGCTGAAAGAAAAATCATTCTTCCAGATCCAGTGCTTCATGTTCTGATTATGCACTTGTATATTTCTTCTTAATCTTTTGGATGGGCACGCAGGAGAAAGATGAAATAATACATGAGATGTATTTCTTTTTCCTTCCGTGTCTGAGATGACTGGGTTGACGTGAGACTGGGGATATAGGCGGGTTGAACCAGGGATACCTGCTGCTGAACATATCCCTGAACTATGGATGAGAGGGACGGAGTGTGGGGACGGGGCGTTTGGTGCTAGTAAACTCAGGGACAGTTGCAGAAAAATTCTTCTATGCTGTGGATAATAATATCAGTGTGATGAGAAGGCCAAACCAGGGATATTTGCCTGCCCATTTTTTCTACTATGTATACTAGATAAGACGAGGTAGGGATGACTTGAGCAGGGTGGGGAAACGGACCACTAGAGATGATAAAACCGCAGGCTTTTTCTAATAAAATCCTTGGTACTAGGGAAATAAAAGTGTTGAACGGAGAACTAGCGCGGAGGTAGGTCAGTTATATGTTGCCTATAGCCCAGCCGACCGCAAAGGGCCAAATCAGGGCTGTCACCACCGCGTTAAAGTCACCAAGGCAGATTTGCTGACAGGTTCCCCTTTCCAAGGAATGAATGTATGTGAGGTCAGAAGAGGGGCAGCTAGTGCAGGTGACACTAAAGAATTTTGCAGGCAGATTTTCTGTGTAAAATGAGAGACGAGGCTAAACTGAAGAGAAAAAGAATGGGGTATGGATAATATCGGGGACATCTGCTAGTATATTCCTCCTCTGTACTCTGTTTAACAAAAATTAGGGTTGGTTGGGGGGGGGGAGGGGGGGGGGGGGGGGGGGGAGGGCGGCACGGGTTTGGATCGAAGCCATGAATATTTACTGGAAGATTCCTGTCTACTAAAGAAAACGAGGTTGGGGTGAGACTTGGTAGGGGCACTCAGTGGGTGCGCAGCCAGGAAAATTTGCTCGAAGATTTCTCTGTACAAGAGATAGTGAGGCATGTGGGAGGAGGGAGTGAGTGGGGGGGGGGGGGGGGGGGGAGGGGGAGGCACTGACTATGGCGAAGCCAGGGACTTTGGCAGGAAGATTCCTCTGTATTAGAGATACCAAGGTTTTGGGAGAGAGAAGGAGTACTGGTTTCCATGAATTCAGGAACATCTGCACGAAGATCTCTTTGTACAAGGGACAGTAAGGGAAAGGGAAGGCAGCGACTGACTATGACGAAGCCAGGGTTTTTTGCAGGACGATTCCTCTGTATTAGAGGTACAAGGGTTTGGGGAAAGAGAAGAAGCACTGGTTTCCATGAAGCCGAGGACATTTTACTTGCAAACAAGCTCTACACTAGGAAAAGACAGGTACGGGGCGAAGAGAGCGGCGCTGGTTCAGGCCAAGCCGGGGAATTTGTTGCTAGTCCATTGTCATGGTTTTTGTGTACATCTGAGCTCATCCTTTTTGGGGGGTGGGGGTGGTGTGGTGGTGTTGGGGGGTTGGGGGGGGGGGGGGGAGCGTATGCAGAGTGAGCGATTACTCCTCCCCACTTTCAAATCCTGTGTATTAGAAACAGACAGCACTGTCATGTGTGTGTGTGTGGGTGTGGGTGTGTAATGTGCCTCGTATGTTTTCACATTCGTTCGAATGTGAGAGACAAGATTGGCCTCTCTCTCTCTCTCTCTCTCTCTCTCTCTCCCTCTCTCTCTCTCTCTCTCTCTCTCTCTCTCCCATCAGTCAGTCTGCCTCTCTGCCCCCCTCCTCCCCTCTCTCTCAGTGAGTCTGTCTGTCTGTCTGCCCTTCTCTCTCTTCCCCCTTCCCCCCCCCCCCCCTCTCCTCTCCTCCCTCTCTCTCCTCCCCCCCCCCCCTCTCCTCTCTCGTTCGTTATTTCGTTCGTTCTCTCTCTCTCTCTGCATTCCAGTATGTCCGTCTATCTGTCTGTCTGTCTGTCTGTCTGTCTGTCTGTCTCTGTCTCCTCTCTCTCTCTGTCTCCTATTTCGTTTAAATTTTCTGAGAAGAGAAAAAAAAAAAAAAAAAGAAAGAAAGAAAGAAAGAAAGAAAGCAAATTCAAATTTCTGCTGATATTTTTCTACACTTTACAAAACGGTATAACTATTCGTGCTACCCTCCACCTCATTCCCTTCCCCTCCCCCTTCCCCCCCCCCCCCCCCCCCCCCCCCCCCCCCCACCCCCCCCACCATAACACACACACACACTCACCCACCCCTGCCGCCACAATCATCGCCAGCTAACGCACAAGCTAATACCATCGCAGACGACTGGTAGAGGTGGTTGTAGTGGTGGTCGGTAATAGGTGCAGAGCTTCTGTTAAGAGTCCAGACAGAGTCACGCAGACAGTCATCCCCCCTCCCCGTCCCCTCCTCCCACTCTTCCCTTCCTCACGCTTTCCCACAACCGCACACAAAACCCCATAAACAAAACACATCCATACAGCAGTGTAAGCCAGCCGAGCTCCTCTCTCCTCTCTATTCTCTATACTCTCTATTCTATCTCTATCTCTCTGGTGTGGGTGAGTGTCTGTGTGTGTGTGTGTGTTTTGTGTGGTGGTCAGTTGGTGTGGGAGTGTCCACCCAAACAACCAAACAAACAAACTAACCAACATAAAGAAATATAAACAAAAAAGCCAACAAGAAAGCCAGAAAGAATACTTGTAGATAGAGTAATTGATGATTTAAAGTCTTTTGCCATAGAGCCTACGTCTGTCCCATAATCGACCGTACGCTCTATTAGAGATACGATAGATATAGTGATACTGGACTATATATATCTATCGATATATTGATGTCTCGATCGATATAGCGATCTACTAGTAGTCTGACGAGTAAAGGTAGATATATATAGATAGAATCTAGGTCTACTTCTATACTAGATGGAGATAGCGATGATAGAGATATTCTAGAGATAGAGAGATAGGATATA
>JADBJO010006964.1:0-15000 GCA_016801955.1 Conus betulinus
AATGGATCAATCACAAAAACTGAGAAAAAAAGCTTTTGCATATCACAATTTATGCAGGAACTAGTGCATGAAAAATTATCAAAGTAATTAGGAATGCTTAGAGGTCAAATGTTTGCTTGTTCGAGGCAAAAACGTTGTAGACAGGGCACCAAATAGGGACTGGCTTTGATAAAACCAAACACTACTTGCAAGTCACATGGAACACAAAATCTTGAAGGTTTCTATAGAGCTCTGAAGATTAACAGATTCTGCCCCGTTGGTTATCAGGGAACTTTGGTTTTTTTATAAACGCCAATTCGCATGTACGAAGGTGTTATAAGAAGAAACAAAGGTTGCCAAAAATGTTCAGACTTGGCCGTCTTTAAAACTGCATAAGAAAGGGGAAAATCAGTTGCCCTGACCCGCCCTTTTGGCTAAGGCCTAACCACGGGACACAAAACAATAACATCATATTAATGAACAGCCAGGTGGACATTTGTCACAATTTAGTACAATCGATCACGTTTGTTTTCCCCCTTTGTATTTAATATCAGAACCACTCCTCCTTCCAATGCAACCGTAAGGTTACCTTTTAGACCTTTTAAGAGAAAAATGGGTTTGGTTTGGTCGATAGAAAAGTAGGATGATGAACTTAACGGATATATGTTTTGGTTCAGCTATGAATAATAAAAGAGAGAAAGAGAAAAAAAAAATAAATCATTTTTAGAGGTTAACCCCCCCCCTGGACCTAGGGTTTCGTTACAGAATCCCTCAGCGTCCAGTGGTGTTCCCGACTAAGGTGTACCAGTCTAGTGAGGATCCAGACTGTGTGGTCCAGAGGTGGTACAGCCCAGTGCACGAAAGCTCCTCGACAAGTCAAGAAGATGATCTTGTCTTTACTGCAACTATTTAATATAACGAACTGATAGTGTAACATGTGTGTGTGTGTGTGTGATTCTTGATTAAAAACTTTGAATATTGTATTATTGTTTATATGCTGTGGAAAATATCTTGTGAGAGAAGAAATAATTGTTGGAAAACGTACTGAAGTGAAAAGAAGAAGATTAAGACCCTTTTCCTTATATTGAGTAAAGGGAGCGTTTTATAGAAAACTTAATTTGTGGTGATAGTGCTCCCTTTGGGTGAATGGAGTGATTGTGCGTTGTTGCTTACGAAAGTAAGCATATTGTGTTTGGGTGCAAAGTGTGGTTTTTGTTCCACCAACCATTGGAAATGGTGTGACACATTGACAATTATATCAAAACAGACAGAATAGACAAACATGTATTGCATGCATGCATGCACTCACAAACATACACATATACACTAAATACAAAAACTACAATATATAACGTAACACACCACACAACACACACCTTCACACACACACAAACATTAGCAATATATATAGATTATATATATAGATCTTATATAGATATTTATTATAATCTATATTAGAACATCCCGTACGTTAAAATTACATACCATTAATGTAACAAGTGGGCCAGGAAACCAGGGGACACTAGTCCCCCCACAGTGTGTTTAGTTCTCATCCCCTCATCTGTCCAGAATTTTCTTGATGATGGTGGTTTGCAGCAGCAAAAGACAACATTTTGTGCTCCGGCATGGTTACGCCTCTGTCTTGAATTCCGCCCAAGAACCAGATTGCTTTCGCTGAGGGCACAAGTCAGCATGGTGCACTTCTTTCCTTTTTCTGTGGGGTTGTTTTCTGGGATTCCTATTTTGGTCTACTTATTCTTCACAACACTTACTTACCGAGACAGTTACAGACATATCAGAGCCCATCACAGGGTAGCACCACGCAAAAACAGTGTAGAGGCACCCAGGACTTCATTGGTTTCAATCATTGTGTTTGTAAATCAGCCAGATCCTCAATGGCAAACTTATCTTTCTGTGTAAAAGGTTGAAATAGAACCTCTCGATTCATTGAAATTATCATCCGTTAACACAATGGTTTCCCAGTTGGAACTTTTAATCAGGAGCACTACTCTCCAGGTTCAAGACCCACAGTCCTTCCACTGACAGGAACAGTGTGACTGAGCCATGAACTTGGCGCACTTCCTCTTGAAATATCATGCTGGAAAAGTTTTATCCCAGAGGCCATAATAGTAACCAAGAAGTCCGGGGTTACAAAAAAGGAAAGTGGCGGCCACATTAAAGGAAAGTCCCAATTACAAATTTCATGCAAAATTACATGCTGTGTTCAGTTTCATTGGTTATATTTATATTCGGAACCTAATCGAGGAGGTGCATATTGTTACACGCTTTTGAAAATATATTATATTAATCATAGTGGAGATATGTATGGCGTCTATCTTGTGGTACGAAACTCCTCTCCTACCCTCAGTTGAACCATCTTCCAAAGGCACGGCATAATTTCCTGTCTCTCTGGCTCATGACCTTTTGGGGACCGACAAATATCCTTAGGGTTCTACGCGCCTTACATTCTGCTCTACAACCGAGGCTAAAGATGAGTTCTATGAGAGCTGGAAGCCAAGATCAGAGAGAGGTATCTGCAAAGAAACAACACCGTTCTTCCTCAGGGACTTCAACACCCGAATTGGTGCAGATCGCAAGCTCCTGGCAACACTGCATCAGCAATTCGGCATTGACAGGCTCAACGAGAATGGACAGCGGCTACTTGAAGCTTTGCTCCTACAATGACATCTGTATCACCAAAACCCTTCTTCTCCATTCAAGCCACACCACAGATGTCCTGGAGGCATTCCAGATCCCGTCACTGGCATCAGCTGGACTTCGTGATCATCCGAAAACCCCTTTCTCACCATGTGCTCATCACCCCACAGCTACCACAGTGCTACTTGCGACACTGACCCACTACCTGGTTGATAGCAAGGTGCGTCTTTGGGCCCAAGAAATTTTCACTGCTCCAAGCAGAAGGGATGTCCTCGAATCACCACACCCCGTGACGTCAGTGCCCGAACTGCGTGAAATGCTTCACCAGAGCCATGACAAGGCCCTAGAGGAACTGCTCGCACGACAGCGTTCATTGCTGTGGAACCACATCCGTGATGCGGACCCACCCATCTGCCTCAGACACCTTGGGAAGAGAATCAGAAAGAACGAAGACTGGTTTGAAGCAGGAATCGTTTGAAAAGTAAGTGCCTGTCATTACTGCTAAGCAAGCCCAAACTCTTAATCACAAGAGAGAGCCCTTAAAGAAGACACTAGCTGCACTCCATAAAGCTCGTATCAACACCAAGCAGACCATGCGTAAGTGTGCCTAGGAGCAGTGGCTGAACCTGTGCCAGGGCATCCCCGATCTCCGCCGATTGTGGCAAAATCTGTGCCATGTACCAAGGCATGAAGAAAGCAAGCATTGGACCCTATTGCCAAACAAGATCGCTGCTCTGAAATCAACGTCAGATGGTCGGGCGGAGGAGGAAAATGAACTAACCCACGTCGCTGACAGTTGTGTTCTCGTAATGTATAGCCATGACCAAACCAGGATTCAACCAGCGCGATGTGCCTCTTCAAAGAACTCTACAAGAAAATGTTCAATCAACACTGAGAACAAGAAGAATGTCGCCACCACACCGATGATGGATTAGAAGAAAAGTCCTTCCAATGGGTAACATCTTTGACAGTAGCGTGGTCCAACACAATTCTGCCCTTAACTCTAGTTTTCTGTCAACCAGTAGGCCTATGCTTGTGACCGAGTGTGTGTGGTGGGTGGTGTGTTGTGTGGTGTGGTGTGTGTGTGTGTGTGGATGTTTGTGTGCGGGGGGGGGGTGGGAGTAGGTAGATTAGTTGTTGTGGTGGGCGTGGTGCGCGTGCGTACCGTGCGTAATGCCGGGTGAAGGTAATATGTGTCTGCGCGGGCGCGCGAGCCGCTCGCGCCTCGCTTAGGTTGTGTGTTTGTTGTGGGTGGGGTGTGTGTGGGTGGTGTGTGTGTTGTGTGGTTGTGTTGGTGTGTGTGTATGTGGTTGTGGTGTGTGTGGTTTTTTGTTTTGTCGTGTGGTGGTGCGGTTGTGTGTGGTGTGTGTGTGGTGCTGTGTGTTGTGGGGTGTTGTGTGTGTGGTTGGTGCGTGTGTGTAGCTGTGTGTGTGGTTGTGTTGTGTGTGTGTTGTGTGTGTGTTGTGGTGTGTTTTATGTTGGTGGGTGGGTTGTGGGTTGTGGGGGGGTGGTGGTTTTGTGTGGTGGGTTGTTGGTACCTGCGTTTGGCCTCTGATTGTGTACAAATTGATTAGCCCCACAAAACTATCAATTCCCGTTTTTTAAGCATGAATTTCTAAAAAGAATTCTACATCGGCCAGGTTTTCTGAACCTTGAATTTTGCCCTATTTAGAACCAAAAATACTGTGTCCATTCTGGGTCCCCCTATTCCTGGAACTCACCTTCCACCAGAGCTGTGTGCCGTGAGAGCTCAGAATCATACAGAAGAAGAGTTGTTGCTGACCTATTATTTGCTCACCCTCACTACTTGTATAGAAGATGTGGTATAAATGATATATTACTCCGCCGCCTCCCCTGTGCATGTTACTACTAATAATCAATATGTAACCTCCCACTTAACCTACCTCCCCAGCAGGACGTGTTCTGGTTTACATGTACTATAGGTTTCAAACAGGGACTTGCTAACAGATAAACTGGATTGGGACGACGTTGTGTGGCAGTGGAACTGCCAACAGAGGTCACTCGGTTGTGAAAGATTTATGGATGTCTCGCGCATTTTTATGGGTTTGTTTTTGAAAGCAGGGCATGCTGCATTTACATTTTCAGAAGTTGTTGGAATGAACGTTGTTTCTTTTCTTTTTTGACCTTTTTACACAACACCACACCCCCACAACACACACACACACCACACACACACACACACACTCTCCTCTCCATCTCCCTCTCTCCTCTCTCGTTTATCCTCCTCCCTCTCTCCATCCTCTCTCTCTCTCACAACACACACACTAAACACACACACCACCACAACACAATTACAATAAACTAATGCCTCCAGCAAGCATAGAGTCTCCTATGCTGAGGTTTCATTCTGAGAAGCATTTGTTATTCCCCATCACCCACTCAAGCACATACCTGTTTAGTAGGCAGAATTATCTACCATGAAGAAATATGATGCGCTTACCTCCCCCTATTTTCTCAATCTAAGACATAAGCGCAAGCTTTTGCTTATAATTGAAATATTTCCCTGCAGTCATTGCAACACCAAGCTGCTAAGTTGCTGGAATGGTACTTGGTTACGTATCCTTGGAATTTATTAGTTTATTGTAATTTCAGTCCTCTGTGGATTCATTTCAAGGACTGGCCCTCACGCACTTGTGTGTCTTAAGAGGTTATCTTTTTATATTTTCTAACTTTTCACAAGAAAATGTAGCTTTTTGATCTTTCATGATTTTTTTTTGCTTCTTATGTGGAAACCGTGGTTGGTGTTTTGAAAAAAATCAAACAAAAATCATACCTACGGTATTGCACCCCTACTTTTGGGGGATTAGTATGCTTTTAAAACAGGAAGCAGAGGGGAGTCAGTAGTTACCACATGCTGCGGTCACTGAGGAGAACCAATCAGGATTTGAAAATACCGTAACCTGACCAGGGAGTTATGTATTACTGAGTTTCCTTCTCATTGAAGTTTCTCTCCCCCTGGAGACTTTACGATTGAAGGCTCGTTTTGAGAAAAGATGTATGTTCCCATTCACCCACCAGCAATTACGTTAGTTAGCAGAATTATCTACCACGGCGATCTTAATGCGTATCTCCCTCTTATTTCTTCCAATCTAAGACCTAAGAGCAAGCTTTGTGTTCGAATATATACATGCAGAGGAGAGAGGTAGAGAGAGAGAGGAGAGAGATAATGGTACAACGTAGTGTGCAGGACGTATGTATCTCTGCTGCTGTGTATATGTAGCATGTATAGAACGGATTTTTGGGGATTAGTAGGATGCGGTTCAGCTGTCACAGAACTAAAGAATACTAGAGAAGAAAACACAATAGAAAGGGCCATGGAGCCCTTTAACAGTGCAGTTCCCTGCTGAATGCTAAAAGAAGGAGAAGAGTAGGACATTGCGATTCTTGTCTCTGTGACGACTTACTGGGTTAGCTGAACTGAAGCAAGAATGGATTCGGAAGGTTGAAAAATAATGACAGGGCCTGAAGAGATGGCTTTATACATTTTTTTTTTTGATTCTAAAACTTTCCAAACATAATTTTGGACCATTAAACGGAGGACCTGCGTATTGTTTGATCATGTAAATCTCGCTAGGTTACTTCTGTGTAAACTATTAAAAACACAATAACATCATATATTCAAAAGTGTTTGTTACAGGGTAATACACCGCACAGACGTACTAGGGCGGCAAGTATTGGTGCAAAGAATCTCTTCCTTACGTTTGCCATATTTCTCTGCTGGCCAACAGACCACACAAGAGGGGAAGAGATGGAACAGATCGCGGCCAGAGTTCGGGGGTAACAACAGTTCACAACCCATGGCTGATGACACTGTCTAAAACCGTGGACACAGCCGGCAGTCATCATCAAACCAAAACCCCAATGTTCAGCCAACGACAAGCGCTTGTACGCAAAGCTGTTTGATGCAAGTGCGGCAGGATAAAGGTACAGCCAACGTTATTGGGGCATAGAGTGATTCTGATGTTAGGTAAACAAGGTGTGGGACGACGTAATAAACCCACTATGGCTATGCACAAAATACAATTGACAATCAAGAACAGACCGTAAAACGATTTAAGAGTCTGGGGCATCATTAATAAACGGTAAACAGAACCCCAGCGACCAACGAACCGACTGACATGCAAAACCCCACATGAAGAGAAACCAGGAAACGAGAATACCGGGAATCAAGTGTGCTGGAAAACATGATTCCAACAGCACATGCTACCAGAAAAGGCCTAAAAACTGTGGATTGCATTCGTGTCTTGCCTGATTACAGGGAAACGACAAAGGAGGTGGCATTACCAGAATGAGGAATGTAATAATTCATTAAAAACGGGGGGACACTTCATGGCCACCAAACCAGAGGAAGCCATCTTACCTTGCACATGGAAGCTAGAGGTCCACTCTCTTTCACTAGTGGGAGGTATTTTCCTTCACATCCATCAAGCTAGCAGCGGTTGTGTCCCACGTGGACATCCCATTAACAGTGTTAAGAACTGCAGTTTGTACATGGCTATCAAGAATTTCTCCAAAAACCAGTTTGAACTGGGCTATAAATGAAAGTGAGAAAAAGCTGAATAAGTTTCCCCTTAATGATCTGTGGGCACCACATATGACTGACCAATAAAGGAAAATTCCGGGTAGTAGTGGAAGGCTAGCGCGTTTTACATTGAAGAAGTCAAGTTATGGTCGTGGTGTGCATCGACAAGCTTTTAGTGTTGAGATGAATTAAACGGAAGGAAAGTGAGATTGTAACATGGGCAGGAATCTGTACGTCGATGTGCAAAAAATCAGTGCTTCCAGTATATGTGTTCAGCTATGAGACAACAAGGATGTCCAGTGGGAAAGTTTTCGACAGGATTCCATCGTATATCGACCTCAGTTCAAATTGTGGCGGCACTTTTCAATCCCGTATTCCTGATGCGTCTTATCGCCAGGAGAAACAGGAAAAACATTAAACCAATGTGCTCTGACACCAGTTACAGAGCAATAAAGGGGTTGGACAATATTGGTATGCGTGTGTGATTTCAGCACTTACACGTCTCAGTGCGTAATGGGACAACTTCACCCTCTTTTGCTTTGAAAATCTGACGTCCGGCCTGAGGGGGATTCCGTTTGCCAAATACCAACAGTTTTTTTCGGTGTGGTACTAACAGGAAGGCGCACCTCAGCCCCCTGCGAAGTGTAATCTAAATGGTTACTGTGTGTGTAACGCGCGCAACAAGGGTCTTCATGTTGCCGGTACACCTCCTCAGCACTTGAGATATTGAACAGGGAACACTCAGAACAGGAATGTAATCGCACTAACACACTTTATGTGTTTCCCAGCAAACATTTTCAGTGCATTCCTGTTGTCCCCTTCTGTGGCTTTCTTCCCCGCTTCTCCTTTGGCGTCATCAGTCCCCTCGAAAGTTCAGGGAAAGGTAATTGCCGAGCCGCGTGAAACGGTTTACTGCAAAAGAAAAGAATGGACCTGATACACAGAACAACCTTCAGGGCCAGCTCCTCTCAACACATCAGTTCATCATCTCGATTTGGACACTGCCCCCAGGGCCATCACACAGATGAAACTTCATGGACACACATTCTAGAATTTGGGACATTGATAACAAACGAGAACAGGTCTCCAACTCGCATTCCTGTTCGTCTTCTCCTAAAGACAAAGTCAGACCAAATCCCTTACACCGCGTGTAGACCAGGGGAGACAGTACAGCCACTCTGCTGTTGCAACGATAGTGACTCTCTGGACATGGCTCATCACCTACATATCATCTGCTGAGTGAAGTAACCAGTGCCATCTAAGTTGATATATAAGTGTTGTTCACCTGGGTCATTGTAAAATGCTCTGTTTGTTGACCTTTTATCTCATCTGAGTTTGTCAACACAGTCTGAGTATTCATTACAATGTTGGCTTCTCTAATACCACTTGACCATTTCAACATAGAAAACCAGAACATGAGGGCTGTTCACAGAATGACTCATCCGCTGGCATCTGGACAGTCCTCCTTAAAGTCACACACCAGCGTTGAAGGTGCACTGCCATGATATCATCATCACAGGTAAACATGACAGTCTATAAACTGCAGGACTAGACACTGTGGAGTTGTGTTCAGCATTCATGTCTGCTGACATCCTACACTGTACTTCACTCGTCGTTTAGAATAAGCATTTGTATACACAAAAGAATGTGTGGATCAAATGTTTGCTAAGGCTAACGGATAAAACCTGGGCGAGTGTTTGTGAAGAATATAAGAAGTCGTAGTTAATTCAGGCAGTTTACGCGAGGAGTAAGAACAGTGGTTTTCTTTTGATTTTGTTTCACACAGAAAACATCTGCAAAGTGTAAACTAGAAAATCTCATTCTCATTGAATAAAGATGAAACCCAAAGGGTCTCCTGATACCTTTGTACCTTTGTACATAAGGACGGGACAGGAAATGATCCATAAAGTAGGTCACAGTGTTGTCTTCCCATATACGACATTTACTATACATGAAGGCTGGACGTGCCATCCTGATTCCAAACCTATAATGACATAAAAGATATGGATAATTTTTAAATATATGCAGAGAGTCTTGTTTTTTCTTTTGGGTTTTTTATAGAAGCAATTCTTCCACTTCTTGTTTGACAGAGACGTTTTAATGAAGATCTAGAATCAGGGCTTGCAGCAAGGTTATCTGCTACATAAACATAACATTTGTTACGTGAAGCCACCAGCCCATGACAACCAGGACTACTAAAAACGAACAGTGTGCCCTGTTTCATCCCGTCCATCTCACACTACGGGTTTAATATTGCAATGCACGTGATCCTGAAATCTAGTATAATAACCAGTAGAACAGTTAAAACAAACCACCAGGGAGCTTTAGTGGTCCATCACTCTCAGAAATGACAGAAAAAATAGATGCCTTAAGGTAGGATGGTTTACAGCCAGGCTGGTTTAGATAATCAATTCGAGCATATGATACAAGAAGACGATAAGCAACCGGTATGGATTTCCAGTAACAATTCTTACAGAACGTTGATGAGTTGCGTTGGTTCTGTCTCTGTAACTTACGCGCATACAACCACAAAAAGTCTGTCTCAGGACAGGAAATACGCCATGACTGACGAATACTAAAGTAGTAACAAAGATCTCTGTGATACCTGCAGACGGCATTGTTTGTACACGTTAGGTCGCTGAGATACACTGTGGCACTGTGACATACCCAGAATATGCCGCAATATATTGTACGATTATATCAAAATATTCCGTGTTTTTCTATATTCAAATTGATTTGGGGATAGTTTTTGCTGTATACACAACACAAAGTTCACTTTCTTAAAATCAATGATTGTTTCTTCCAGAGAATGACTCATGCAGTTAACTTTGCGATCCCAAGCGAGAGGTTCGAGCTCTGTAGCCTATGTGCACTGCCCACTGACTGGAATTACATTTCGTATTCTAAACGTTTTAAAAGAAACTCTGAGCCCAGCATCCACTGCCCATGCCCTGCAAACACAATTTTACAGAAAGAGGGTGGAACCCTCACACATCCCACTCACCACACCCTGGTGTGCTGTAAACTGTGGGTAAATTGTTTTCACAGTCTGAGCCATTGACCCACAGGAGCATGTCGTCTGTGTAGTTTTCTGAGTCAGACACAGTTTCACACCTGGGCAGATGCTATTCAGATTCTCTTAGATCAAAGCAGTTATAACATTTATAAATGTTTTGTCTCCAACCGACCTTTGAACATGCCAACATCAATACCAAATTTATAGGTAAAATGTATGATACAGCAATTATGATAATCAGTGTTATTTCTGTAAAGTGGAATTCCATAAGGGCTAAAGGGACACACGCAGTATTGGTAATAAAACTATGTTGATGAACTGAGACCTGGTTGGTATGTTACACTTTCTACAGTTAAGCCAAACTGCATGTGTATACAGTGGGGTTCTAAACCCTAGTATGGTTGCAGGAGATTTGATTCCATACCAATGTTTCCTCCTTTGAACTGAAGAAATACAGAAAATTTAAAAGAACTTGGAGTGAGTGTAAAACATAATGAAATGCACAAAAAAAGTGTCGGATGAACTGATTTACGCACGAAATTTCATAATGATTCATGGAAGTTACACTTTTTTTTTCCGTCGGGCATAACTGTTTAAAAAAAGACCCCAAACTCAAGTCCACCTTTGACAAAAACTCCACTTAGTGGCATACCTGCGTGACACCACCCTCAGGGAATCATCTAATACGAGCCACTTACAAAGACTCACCGAGCCCTCTCTCACCACAGGAAACCACACCGCGCTGCAAACAAACCCCGATGCAAAAACCTGCCCCTTTTTAAATACAACCAATAACACCTTCATGGGGCCCATCAGGCAAAAGTTTCACCATCAGATCGCCCTTCACTTGCCGATCTTCCAAACCTTGTGTACATTCTTTCATGCAGCCTCTGTTCCAAACTCTACTGTGTGGTGAGACCTACCGTACCCTGGATGATAGGATTCAGGGAACACCTCCAGGCTGTCACCTGAAATAAGGAAACCCCATAGGTACACATTTCGATAGCCCTGGACGTAACGTGGTTTCATATGTCAGTCTCTGCTGTTCACCAAAAACCACTCAGATGCCATACACCGTAAATTCCTTGAATCATCTCTGATCTCTAGGCTAGGGACGCTCACTCCCCATGGACTGAACATCAAGGACTGAGGTGGTTGGAGTCGCCATTTTAAATATCCAATGTGGACTGCCTGAATGGGCCGTTGGAGGTCCTCCTTTTTTAAAATTTAATTAATTTATTATTATTATTATTATTATTATTATTATTATTATTTGGCAACATACGGGTAGCTGGGATATGATGCATAGCTTGTTTGTGGTCATCTGCACTACCCTACCCTTGTTGTTTTTCAAAAAGGTTTTTAAGGTTGAAAAAATTGTTTGTGGTTGTGCATGTATATATCACTATATATGCCTAGACACCCTAAGGTATGCATATCTTTTTGAGCGTTATAAACGAGCTATCCCCCCCCCCCCCACCTCTCTCTCTCTCTCTCTCTCTCTCTCCTCTCTCTCTCTCTCTCTCTCTCTCTGCCTCTCTATAATGATAGGTGTGTGGGGTTGGTGATTCACGGGAGGGTGGGGAGTGCGCACATGT
The DNA here is from genome assembly GCA_016801955.1 of Conus betulinus. Classification (NCBI taxonomy): domain Eukaryota; kingdom Metazoa; phylum Mollusca; class Gastropoda; order Neogastropoda; family Conidae; genus Conus; species Conus betulinus. The sequence continues at coordinate 11,795 of JADBJO010006964.1, forward strand.
GTGTGTGTGTGTGTGTGTTGTGTGTTGTGTGTGTGTGTGTGTGGTTAAAAAAATTGTTCGCGGTTCTGCATGTATATATCATATATATGCGTAGACACAATAAGGTATGCATATCTTTATGATTTGTAAAACGGGCTTCCCCCCCCCTTTCCCCCCGCCCCCCCCCCCTTCCCTCTCTCTCTCTTCTCTCTCTCTCTCTCTCTCTCTCTCTGCCTCTCTATAATGGTAGGTGTATGGGGGGGGGGGGGGTAATGCCGGGAGGGTGGGGAGCGCGCATGTGTGTGTGTGTGTGTGTGTGTGGTGTGTGTGTGTGTGTGTGTGTGTGTGTGTTTCTTCCCTCCCCTTCCCCCCTCCTCCCCCTCCCTCTTTGCCCCCTCCCTCCCAACAACAACCATCTACTTTCAAACCCAGATTTCCTCAGATTTCTATTCACTCACCTTTCTTAGCCTGTGTCTACCCAGCCTCCTTTACTTTTGTGTGTGTGTGTGTGTGTGTGTGTGTGTGTGTGTGTGTGTGTGTGTGTGTGTGTTTTGTGTGGTTTTTGAGTTCTTGTGACTTCAACATTTATTGTGGCGTCTTTTTTGTTTTATCTGCCCGTTCTTTACGTCATTAACACAGTAAAATTTGCGTGTGCTGTCGTGGGGTCCTCAGTTTCATGTCACTTGAAAAAGACTCTAAGAGTCGAAACGTTGTGTATTGTTTTTGTTTTCTTTTGACCCCCCTTTTGTTTCGGTCTTTACCACCAATCTTCAAATTATATAGTTGTGTCATGTAAGTTCCATTACCCCAACCAACTGGAACCTCCTCTGCTCTTCACCATGGACATCACCTCACTCTACACCAACATTCTCCACAAGGATGGCTCATTGCCCTCAAGCACTTTCTGAGCAGCAGCACCTACAACGTCCATGTGCCCACTATCCTTCGCCTGGTGGAACTAGTACTCACACCGAACTCCTTCCAGTTTGGAGACTCACACTACCAGCAGACAAGTGGAGTAGCCATGGGAAACTCGCATGGGCCCAGCTATGCACGCCTGTTCGTCGGCTATGTGGAGTCCCAGACCTTCCAGCAGTACAGTGGCCCCACGCCAGCCCTTTTTCAGCCGATACATCGACGACTGTGTGGGCCTGTGGACAGATGACAGAAGCAAACTACTGTCCTTCATCAGTTTTGTCAATGCCTTTCACTCTTCTTTGAAGTTCACGTATGAAATATCTGACAGCTCTCTCCCCTTCCTGGACATCAAAACTCATGATCACACCTGACAACCAAACCATCTATGCCTCAGTCCACTACAAGAACACAGACTCACATTCTTACTTGCTCTACTCCTCAAGCCATCCAACAGCCATCAAACGTGCCATTCCTTTCTCCCAGTTCCACCGCCTCAGACGCCTGTGCAGCAATGAGAACGATTTCCACACTCAGGCAGCCCAGATGATCAGCTTCTTCAAAGCACGAGAATATTCGAAAGAGTTGATCCAACAGGCACTGGACAAGGCCAAACGCATCTCCAGAGAGGAGGCCTCAACACCAAAGACCGAGACAATTCACAATGACCGCACCCTTGTGACTCTGACATACCATCCTCACAACCTGGAAGTCAAGAAAATTCTTTTCAAGAACATTCCTATCTTACAGACTGACCCCAGAGTTGGCAAGACATTCAAACAACTTCCTCTGATGGCCTTCAAACGAGACCGAAACCTGGGCGATCATCTGGTTAGGTCGTCATTCTGACCCACAGCCCCCCCCCCCCCCCCCCCCCCCCCCCCCCCACCACCAAACCACTACTCCCTGGGCAACAGCTGCTGTGATAGACAAAAGTGCAAATGCTGTCCCTTTCTCAACACTACCACTCTCACCTTTAAAGGGCCCTCAGGACGCCATTTCACCATGAGGAGCAGTTTCACCTGCCAAACCAGTGAGTTGGTATATGTAGTCCACTGCAGCCTGTACGGTCACATCTACGTAGGCGAGACATTCCGCACATTGGACGAACGCTTCAAAGAGCACAGGGACGGCATTCTCCAGAAAAAGCAAACCTCAGTGGCTATGCACTTCACCGATCCCCACAGCATAACCCACTTCTCCATATCAGCGGTCTGGCGCAACAGCACTGGTGACTCCTTCAAGAGAAAGAACATGGAGAAACAGATCATCCACCATCTGGTACTACAACACCAGATGGCCTCAACATCAAAGACTAAACCAAATCACAGCTTACCCCTGTCCCCACCTTTCCCCTCTCCCTCCCCTCCCCCCCTCGTTTTGCTCTTCCCCCACCACCCTTCCCTCTCACTATTTACGTTCACATTGCATTACGTCATGATGCAGTGATGATGAAATTCTGATCTTTACGTCATTGCTTTGAAGACTCTACGAGTCGAAGTACTCAATTCCTCATCTCTCCAGTGGGTTCGTAGTTGTGTGTGTGTGTGTGTGTGTGTGTGTGTGTGTGTGTGTGTGTGTGTGTGTGTTGCTTTTTTCGTCCGTTGTTTTGTTATCCTATTTACAATAAAGTTTCGATGATTTCTTCTGAAATTTCGTCCACCACTTTGTGTTTCTCATAACAACACATCATGAAAGATAAGCATACATTAATCAGCATAACATGCCCCACTGGCTTTTTTTTGGGGGCAACAAGACCTTCTAGTAACTTTATCAGATAAGATCAACAATGCCACATAAATAGAATTTCTGCAAGTTGGTTACCAGACCATACTATTACCAAATAACCGACATTGCCCATTAAGGCCACAAGTAAGTAGTTATAGTCTTCCACTCTTAAATCATCCCAGCCTAACTGAGACCTTAGTCAGTCAGTATCCGTATCATTCATTTTCTTCCATTCTTAGACTTCCCCACTGTCTTACATTAATTCATTCTCTTTTTTTTTTTCTTTTTACAACTTTGTCACATCGTAGACTTAAGGGGCAACTATTTTGATGGAGGAAAATCCCTGCAACAGAGAAAAACGAGACTTTTGTTGATAATCAAACACAATCTTTTCAACTTTCAGATATTTTTTTTTCTACATGTTTTTGGTGCTTCCAAAATCTTGGGAAACCTGTGTAATGCGTATGCTTACGATTTCCTTTCCACGTTTAGGCCTATACTGGCGATTTTGCCTTATTTTACAATTAGACTTTGTACTACAGAGGTGAGGATGACTCCCATATAGCGCCTCTAAAATCAGCCCC
>JADBJO010006964.1:22812-35312 GCA_016801955.1 Conus betulinus
AAAGCTTACAATATGCTTTTTAAATCTAGACAGCAATAACAAAACGTGCTGGGTATCAGATATCCGCAAGCTGCTTACGATATACGGTTTTGGTTATGTGTGGCTTAATGGAGGTGTGGAAAATGTGCCTTGGTTCCTAAGACTTTTCAAGGAACGTTTAACTGATTGTTGGAAACAAGGATGGTGCAGTAGGCTCCAGGAACATGACAGATATTCCATATACAAAACGTTTAAATCCGAGTTTTCATTATTAGAAGCGTATTTCGAGTGTATCAGAAATAAGGCATTAAGGGATATCTTCATACGATTCAGACTTGGTATTACAGATATTACAACTCATAAATTCCGCTATTACCCAGATCTTTCCATGGACTTACGTTGCCCGTTATGCAACGTTCAGCCGGATGATGAATTCATTTTCTGTTCTACTGTCAGCGTACTGTACAATTGAGAACAAAATATATCCCACGTCACCTGACTCAAAATTCGTCAAAGGAATTATCAATTCTGAATAGCAGGAACTTTATGAATGATATTGCTCGTTTTATTTATCATAGTATGAAATTAAGATTAGGTAGTCAAATTTCGTGAGTTTAAATTGCTTTTTTCTCTTTATTCTACCTGGGCTGATGGCCATGTATTCAATATCTTTACTGTGTGCCATGCCTTTCTGTCAGCTGGTTAGCATGTGGGGGGGGGGGGGGAGGAGAGGAGAGAGAGAGAGAGAGAGAGGGGGAGAGAGAGAGAGAGAGAGAGATTGTGCGTGTATGTGCGCGCGCATGCTCGCACATTGGTGTGTGTGTGTGTGTGTGTGTGTGTGTGTGTGTGTGTGTGTGTGTGTGTGTGTGTGTGTACGCGCGCGCCGCGCGCGTTTTGTAGTTATTCTTTTTGTAAGTGTTTATTGTGTGTCTGTGTCGCTTTCAAATTAACGTTAGAGTCTGCAATGTCCGACACGAATGATGTAACAAAATCCATGTGATATGCCGACGATGTAATTCTTTTGTCTTATTCTGTGACTGGCCTTCAGCAACAACTGAATATTTTGAAAAATGCATCTAGCAGACTTGGTCTTCAAGTGAAACTTTGACAAATCTAAAATAGTTATTTTTAGAAATGGTGGATACATTTCTTCAAAAGAAAAATGATTTTACGGCGATAGAAAGATTGAAATTGTCAACTGCTATAAATACCTTGGTGTTATTTTTTCTACTGGCCTGACATTTTCATACGCTTTGGAAGACATGGCTCTTAAAGCTAAGAAGGGTGCTCTTTTGCATTTTTAAAACTGCTGTGGACAGTTGGTGACCAGTCTCCTTCATTATTTTTAAAGTTATTTGACTGTCAGATCCAACCAATGCTCACTTATGCTTCTGAAGTATGGGGTCTTACGGCGGATCATACAATTATTGAAAGGGTGCATATGTTTTGCGCTTAAGAGATTCCTGAACGTCAGTATCAGGACGCCTAATGCCCTGATTTATGCTTAAACTGGGAGGTATCCTCTTTACATATGTACTAAAACCAAATTATAAAATTTTGGCTTAAATTAATAACAATGCCTGAAGGTCGACTCCCTTACAGGGCTTATAAAATGTTAAATAATCTTATTGTAAAGACAAGAATAACTGGGTTTCTAATGTCTGCTTCACATTGTACCGCTATGGATTCGGCCACGTTTGGGAAAATCAAGGAGTATCTGATATTAATGTTTTTCTGTCTGAATTCAAACAGAGATTAATAGATCGTTTCCTGCAGAAGTGGAATGGTGACGTTTCAGGAGAACGATTCTCTTTTTATACCTCTTTCAAATCAGTTCCTAGTCTTCCGCAAGCTGTGTTTAACATGAAGAACATTGCTGTTAGAAAAGTACTCTTACGTTTCAGACTAGGTGTGTCACCATTGAAGAGTCAGATATCGTTATACTGCCCGGTCACCTGACACAACGTTTTGCCCGTTTTGTAAAGATGTTCCAGAGTCTGAACTTCACTCTTACTTGTGTGTCCAAATTATCGCGACATCAAGAGAAAAATACTTACCTCGCAAATTTTTCGCGCGACCATCAGCGTTTACGATGACCCCTTTTAATTGCGAGTGAGAAATATTGTAATGTAGTTGGCTGGTACCTTTTTGAATCCTTGAAAAAGAGATCTATCGATATGGAACGATCTTTAAACAATAATTAAGACTGAATATAACTTATAAAATAGTGTAAAACCTTTCATCATGTACTGGTAGAACAACTGAGTGCCCTAGAACAACATAATGTACATAAACATTCTGAATTCTAATATATCGTTTCTGTTTCATATATTCATACATACACACCGTCATAGATATTCTCATATTTCAAATATTATGGTGACCTCTACGATTTGCACATGCATGTGTACGTATGCGTATTTGAATATATGCACATTCATGTGTGTTAGTCAACGTTATTGTGCATCTGTGTAGTGTGTGTCCTGTTGGCGTATACATGTGTGTGTGTATGTATATGTGTATATGTGGTGTGTGTGTGTGTGTGTGTGTGTGTGTGTGTGTGTATGCATATGTATGTATATGTGTGTGTGTATATGTGTATGTGTGTATATATATATATATATATATATATATATATATATATAGTTAGTGGCATTTCCCTTATTTTGAAGCAATTAGTGGCATTTCCCTTATTTTGAAGTAATCCCACTTCCATGACATGGGCATATGGCCTAGTTCATTAAATGTTCTGAGTTCTGAGTTCTCTCTCTCTCTCTCTCTCTCTCTCTCTCTCTCTCTCTGTCTCATTCATTCCCTCCCTCTGTGTGTGTGTGTGTGTGTGTGTGTGTGTGTGTGTGTGTGTGTGTGTGCTTTGAAATGAACTCAATATTTCACACTGGAAGAATATAATATTGCTGGATCACGAAGAATGATAAGAAACAAACTCAAACACAATTACACACCTGAACCCAACTAAGCACCTGCTATGAATTTCAAAGAGAACAGTACGATAATAACTTCTGGCCCTTCAAACTGGGATGTTTGGCATGAGCATTATAAACCATATGCCAAAGCCGTTGACCTGATTTGGACCATTGGGAATCCTACCGTGCTTCTGTTTGGCATTTTCGGAAATTTCATGGTCATTGTGATCATGCTTCGTCTCCCTGCATCCACTTCTGGTGTTTTCTTCCAAGTTCTGGCCTGGTCTGACAAGGTGCTGTTGATTGTCGGCCCTTTAAATGTCTTGCTCCACAGAGAATTTGGTATGCCCTACTTTCATGAACTGAGTTCCTGGCTAGTGCAAGATGACTACGATGATGTCGTACACGACGAGACCTTTATCTGCGTGGATGCTGGTGGCACTGACCATGCTCAGGGCAGCTTCTGTGCTGTGGCCACATCGTGTCAATGCTGTGTGGACGAAGAAAATGTCTCGAGTTACTGCCGGTGTAATGGTAGTCATCATCGCTCTGATCAACTGTCACTGTCTCTACGGGTTTGATATTGATACAAGCCTGTCTTTGAGAATATGCTGGGTTCATGCTGCGTCAGAAATGTACCAATGGTTTCTTTACACGTTTTGGTACTGGATATCAATGACTGAAAATTGTTTTGTACCTTTCATGGTGTTGGTGGTCAGCACAGTGTTCTTCTCTTGTCACTTGTCAGATCGGTCAGGACGAGCAAACAGCTTACTATGCAACAAACCAGCCAGGATTCCAGGCAACGGAAAGTGTCTTCACTGACTGTCACCTTGATTGCTACATGCACATGCCTTTCTTGTCCTAACAGCACCCGTCCAGGTACACAGCCTCATTCCCTTTCTTGATTCTGATGACCCAATTGCTTATGGATACGATAGAGTTGTCCATACACTTACCAACGTACTGGCCTACTCCAACAGTGCCGTCAACTTCTACCTGTATTGTTTAACTGGCAGCAAGTTCAGAGCAGAATTTGGAAACTTAATGTTTGGGTTTTTCTGCCTTTTCCAGAAAAACAAAAAAGGTCGTTTGAAGCACAGTTACCATCGATGACAACGACGTCATCTAGTGATGGTTCTACTGTGGACGTTATCATTTGAAAGATGCGGTAAGAGAGTTGTTATGATGAAGGCCATCTACTGGAGAATTATGATGACAAATTGCATAATTTGAACACAGATAAGTTTGAAATCTTTCTGCCACAAAGCTGTTAAGACAAGACATGTAGAAGTTGCCTCCATCATTATCTTCAATTAGCTTGAAAGTAGCCATAAAGTACACACAATAAACGTGACTGAATGTGGGACCAAACTAAGATTGACTGTAAGTTTTAGATTCTAACTTTTAAATTTTCACCATATCAGACATGCCTGCTTTATATGGGAAAAAGTGTACCGTTTCACTTAAGCTGCATGAATGACTGACCAACATTTCATTAAAAAAAAAAAAGAGAGAAAACACCCACAACAACATTTGAAATATAAGATGGACCCATGGTTCTCTGGATTCCTAGCTGGGTGCTTGATCCAGTGAACTACCTTTCCCCCAGTCATGTGGGAGGCACAAGACTTGCATGCATGCGATCATCGTCTGGCTGTCATTGTATCACCGAGTGATTGATGCAGTTGTCTTATGAAACATGTAAATTCTACCACACATATTTAGTACACATGATCACCGTTTGGCTGTCATTGTTGCCATTGAGTGATCAATGCAGTTGTTTTTAAAAACATTTAAATGCCATCACACGCATTTACACACTTGGCCGCAGAGTAATATTTAGTTGAAGACAAGGGCAATAACTTCTGACCACCTACCGGTCGCAGAGGAAGGCAAGAGGCAAGGGATGGAGATGGCAGCAGTTTGATCACACAGCGCACTGCAGCCTACAGCTGCCAGCTTCCTCGTGCTAACCTCCCACAAGCTTTCCTCCCTACGCGTAATGTGGTACTAGCTGTTTTGCTGATGGTGTGTTGGAAATAGGGTGCTGTGTTTCTTCATTAATACTTTGCTTCCAAATGCAGCGAACTGTGGTCGATTGATGTCACTGGATTGTGAGGTCTTTGACTGAAAAAAAAAAACGATACTAAACATGAATGGGTCTTCTTTTATACGCATTGCTGCCAAGCAGCACAAAGATTTGCCAACAAAAAACGATTGAAACAGAAAAAAAACGAACACACACAAAAGGAAATGAAGGTTCAACTCAGTGGAGAACATGCGTTCCCTTATCAATCACGCTCAAACTCAGACATATTAGACACGCATATAAATCCTTTACAATTGACAGAACATTTATTCATGGTACACGTACCTGACAGCTGGTACTGGGCCCAAATAAACAGTCACTGTCGGCACTGGTCACCTTCACTGGGAAGACGGCAGCGGTTTCCCTAACACGGCCTAGGCGTGTTTTGCTTGTCTGTCTATGTGCTCTACGTGCTTGTGAAGCATGCTGATACTGATTCTATCACAGCCACACCATGCTTTTAGTAAAGCAAATTTTTAGCATGCCACACATGCAGATATCAGTTATAAAAAATGAAGTGCTTCCTACCTGACCGTGTACTTTCGCCCGTTCAAATCATTTGAAACTGATGTCGCATGTACACACACCAATGCAAAATGTTGTCGCATATTGATCTTCATGGTGAGCCTACGCATGACTGGAGAGAGAGAGAGAGAGAGAGAGAGAGAGAGAGAGAGAGAGAGAGAGAGAGACACACACACACACACACACACACACACACACACACACACACACACACACACACACATCGACAGAAAAACCCACTCACCAACAACATGGTATATAAACAGATGCACACACACACACACACACACACACACACACACACACACACACACATGTTCTAGTCTTTTTCACAGGGGTCGATACTGACGGAGAAAATGATGAAGAATTTTCATTTGTACCCAAGCACAGATCAGACTGATCTAAACGTTCTTGAACAGATCTTTTGATGGGTCGGGTTTTCTTTGTTTCCAATGACGAGAATGCAGGCTGATTGAAAGAAACGACACGATGTACACTGACCCCAAAGAAAGATCTAGATCGAAAGTTGAGATTTCTGACATTCTCTCTATGTCACTAGCAGCGTTTTCTTTTGTAGTTTAACATTGAGAATGTGCTGACATGTCTCATTTTTTTCAGTTTATGGTAGCATTTTATGCAGATACACTTGGACTGTTTGCCTTCTTCATCACCAGAAATATATCTCGACTGAAATACTGCAACAAATCATTGGAAAAGTTGACACAAAGTTTAGCGTTTAATGCTTTATCTTTTACCTTTCTGAGCACACGATCGCCACACACATGGCACAACAGATCTACACGTCATTGAAGTTGTGTGCAAACGCCTCCACCGTTGTTGGCGCTACAAACATGCACGCACGTACAAAAGATCGGAATGAAGTAGGCCTACGCATAAACAACAAGACTAGCTAATGCAGGGTCGGTCACACACACGCACACGCTCATGCATGCACACACACACACACACACACACACACACACACACGCACACAAACACACGCACACGCACACGCACACACACGCATACACACAGAGCGAGAGAGAGAGAGAGAGAGAGAGAGAGAGAGAGAGAGAGAGAGAGAGAGAGAGAGATCACAAGGTATTACAGCTTATTCTACCATGAAAGCACGCTTGGGTACTCACTTGCACACTCTTACTCTGATGTATGCACAGCACACAGAGAGAGAGAGCAGCAACAACAACAACAGTAACAACACACACACACACACACACACACACACACACACACACACACACACACACACGGACGGACGCACGTATGCGCACGCGCGCAAGAGTGAGTAAGAGAGAGAGAGGGGGGGAGGGGGATAAGCACTTGGTGGATGTATGTCTGAGCACCACGGCTCTCACGCTGCAATGAACACGGGCACTAGGCTATACAGACCCGCCTGGCACTTCACTGACGCACTCAGCATCCACGAAAAAAAAAAAACCCTTTAAAATACACACAAATGTGGGATGTACCGAAGTTATATCAAACGGCACATAGAAGAATCCAACACACAAATCACACACAGAGTTAATTATATCCAGTTATGGAGAGTGGAAGCATGATAAAGCATAAAACAAGAGAAAACATCAGCACAAGAATCACGCAGTACTCGTTGTCTGCAGCTGCTACACGTGCTATTCGCATAGGGCCCACATCGTTCCCATAGGGCCCACCCTACCGCTTATTGCTACACAGTAGTGAAGGTCACAGCTTGAGTTCATCACCCAGGCAAATAAGCCAGAAACTAAAGAGTGCGAGTTTCATCTGGGTCGGACGGCTGTGAGTACACGTGACCAACGTTTGGCTGTTGTCGTTGTGCCGGCTGATCATCTGACGAGTTCAACATCCAAATGCTGATACTTCGTTTACGTGAGTATGTTGCTGAAGGATCAAAGGCACACAGAACAACACTACACATCAAACCACAGTTCCACAGAGCAAACCAGTACACAACAAATCAAAACCCAGGACAGTATGATCACGAGTAGAATGAGGATATGAAGAAAACAAGACACCATAAACACAAACAAACCAAGTACTCAACAAAACAAGACAAGGTGGGACAGCCTTATTACACAATAAGCACGCAATGGGAACAAAACATGGGACTGAGTAGAAGATGAAGTGTGAAACAAGCACACAATGAAACAAAACACAGGGCTCTAAAATACACAGCAAAGTAAGTACATAAGAAAACAAAATACGGGAAAGCATAATCAAGGAGAAGTACAAGTATACAACAAAACAAGACTACACGAAACGTAATAGTATTGAAGCAAAAGAAACACACAATGAAACAAAACATGGGACAACATAATAAAAAAAACAAAACAAGTACGCTTTCAAATTAATTCATGCTGCTTTCAGCTCAGCCAACCACAAAGACAATATGAAAACTGTCATTTCATCAAAATTAATTCCTTTGACAAACAAATTGATAAACAAGGAGCAGGACTGCACAATCACAAAGCAAAACATTTGCAGAAGAAAACAGACAATGTGGGACAAGACAATTAGTGCTTGAATAATCTTCATCAACGCCCATCTTGCGCCAAACTGGATGAAGATAAGTCATTGCTCGTTCATTTGTCCTGAATGTTGTGTATGTTGCCTGAAGAAGACCTAAGAGGTCGAAATTCATCGCGTTTTTTTTTGTAATTCGTTTGTCACCATTTTTTTTCGTGGTGGAATTTTAGCATTTTTTTTTCAATTATGATTAGATTCCTGCTTGCAGTCGTATCACTTTACAAGTAGATCTTTTTGTGAGGTCTGTCACTGAATGGAATGCCAAGACAGAGCAACAAGTTCAAGTAAAGACCCCAGGGAACTTTAGAGCCAGCCTGTTGCACAGAAAATTGACTGTAGTCAGTCTCCTGCTCCACCCTCACCTCCTGTCATAGTGCAGCCTATGTAAGCTCCTTCGACGTCTACAACAAGACAAAGACTGTGACCTACATTCTGACAGCCAGCTGGTCTGACTAACCCACTCTTCACATGAACGGGTGGCCCTGCTGGATATTGTACTTGGTTAAAAAAGTGACAGGAGGTCTGTGATTGGAGACCCTCATGGAGCGGTTTATTGTCTTCTCCCTCCCCCCTCCCCTCCACCAGTTCCCAAGTGATGGTAGAAGTAACAGCCTTTTCCATGACCTGATGAGCTGGGGTGATGAGTGCAACATGCACGAACCAGTTGCCACCCATCCTATGACAACGCGGTGGAGAGGTTTGTGTGTGTGTGTGTGTGTGTGTGTGTGTGTGTGTGTGTGTGTGTGTGTGTGTGTGTGTGTGAGTGAGAAAGAGAGAGAGAGAGACAGACAGAGACAGGGACAAAGACGGACACACACATATACAAACCCTCAAGATGTGTGCTTCAGCTTCATAACTTTCTATTTCTACAAAACACAAATACACAAATGCAACTCGCACTCGCCTCCCCTACCTCTTTTGTACAGATGATTCACACAGAGGCAAGAAAGGCACAAAGGGATGAGTGGAGCACAGGCCATGACCAGGCACTGTCAGTGGCCAACAAAGAGGCCCACGTAATATGTTTCTCTTCACAGCTGACAGATTGGACAGAGCCAGGAACAAGAATCCTGCACTGCATATTAGAACTGGATGAAAGCTCTCTCTCTCTCTCTCTCTCTCTCTCTCTCTCTCTCTCTCTCTGAGAGTCCCTGTGTTTGTGTGTGTGTGTGTGTGTGTGTGTGTGTGTGTGTGTGTGTGTGTGTGCATCCCTGTGCGCGTGCGTGTGTGTGTGTGTGTGTGTGTGTGTGTGTGTGTGTGTGTGTATGCTTGTGTGAATGTGTGTGTGTGTGTGTGTGTGTGTGTGTGTGTGTGCTCATGCACATGCAAGCACACTTAAGTGCATTTTAAAGGTGTATGAAGGAGTGAGAGAGAGAGAGAGAGAGGAGAGAGAGAGAGAGAGAGAGAGAGAAAGATTGTGTTTATGTGTGTATGTATATGCGTCCACGTGCGTGCGTGCATGTATGTGTGTGTATGTATGTGTTGGTATTGTGTGTGTGTGTGTGTGTGTGTGTGTGTGTGTGTGTGTGTGTGTGTGTGTGTGTGCTGCGTCTGGGCGCTCGCGTGCATGCAGCTACCTTATCTTCCAAAGTCGGTGACTGGCATTGATAGAATGCTTATCTTAGTTCTCCCTATCCCAGTCATCTTCCCCACTCTCTCACACACACACCACACACACACACACACACACACACACACACACACATACACACACACACACACACACACACACACACACACACACACACACACACACACACACACACACACACACACACACACACACACACACACACACACACACACATTTCATTTCACTTAATAGATGGTCTGATGTATAAATGATATGATCAGTAGTACATTGTCCAAACCTATCTCGAATTATGCCTACACATTAACAAACTAAAGATATGATAACTGCTAAGTGTATGAAGAAACACATCAATAAACAGATTTGTGAAAATAATCAACTGCGAGATATGAAGAAACTGCAATGAATGAATTGATCCTAATTGAAAAAAAAAAGTAGCATGCATCTGAAGAAAATGATAAGATATGAAATACATCTTTAAAACGATAGTCTGTGGGACAATGTACATAGCTGATGAACATATCATTAGGAAAAACATAAGTATAAGGTTTGACTCCTGCATTTCGAAAGAGTCTTATCCACAATATTAGAGAGAGAAACTTTGCAAATTTTAAAAATATATCTTAAAAGTAAAAAAACCCTGATGAAGTACATAAAACAAATTACTGAACAGGTCTGCAAAGAATAAAAATGGTCCATTTTCTTCAAAGGCTATGATCGTAAACGAATTGATTAATGGATAATTCCAGGTTACATCAGACGGTCCATTGTTTCAAAGGCCATGGGTGTAAAGGGAATGGTTCACTGATGATTCTGTGTTACGTCAAGGTGTGGAGAGGCTTTGGACAGTCAGGAAGTTCACAGCTCCACGCACTAATGGAGTATAGGAGACAGAACCAGTATGGCCTCAAACCCATCTTCTCAGACAGCTGGTTACCCCTTGTGCACGTGAATTCCATCGCCTTTTAGTTCTGTCTTCAGTGGAGCTCTTCTTTTACAAAATTGGCTGCGAAAACAAAAATCAGAAATAACCATCAGCATCATTTTTAAACGACGTTCATATCGGAGGTCTCTAGACGATGATTCATAAACTTTGGGTAAAGGGGGTCCAACGTCATTCATCAGAGAACGTTGTGACCTCAAGCCTACCCAGTGTTCTTGAGTTTATCCGGTGTCCTCCAATGACCCCATCTGTACCACCTAAATTTACCAAGAGTATTCAATGTCCGTGAGTGACCTCAAAGGTTATCATGTGACCTCGAGATGACCAAGTGTCCTCACGTGGCCACAAATTTACCAAGTGACCTCAAGATTATGAAGTGTCTGTAAGAGACCACAAGGTTCCCAATCGCTCGCAAGTGATCAAAACTGTCTCAACAATTACCTAGCGTCTTCACGGTTACCAAACAACTCACCGTGATCGGGTGTCCTCATGATTTAAAGCAGGTGTGTCGCACACTTTTAACACAGACAGTCTATACGGTATAATCTACGTAAAGTCGTCATATATGGCAACCTAACAACGGAGGTACTGCATTGCTGTTGAGCCACATCAGAGGTAATCATGGTGCCTGTTCTGATCCAACATACACAGGACCCAGCACCTGTAAATCCCCCCTACTGACTATAAACACTCATATATATATATATATATATATATATATGTATGTATAATGCTGAACAATTAAGTAGTGGGAGAAAACAAGTGCAGGTTAACAATTCTTCCATCATTACAGTAATGATTTGGCAAAGATTAGAAATTGAGAGAGAAAAAAAATGAAGCTGACATAAATGGGAAAATGTATATCATAAATATGAAAACCCCTTCACTAGCTGCATGAGGAAACTATCGCAGTCCCTCCTGAAGACAGATCTATATGTGTCGCCTGCTCCGAGGCCTTTCGTCCGCTGGATCGGACTCATCAGGGAGACACGGCTGATTGTGTCTGTGCTCTTGGCTTCAGATAGAGACACACCAAAGTCCATAATTCTGTGGTGTTCCGACCACCAAGGGTTCGAAAAAGAATGCATCAGCATCCCCAAAGCAGCCAGCGAAAGGTAGTAGAATTAAACAAAACGAAAGTTTTGAGAGGAATATATATATATATATATATATATATATCTGTATGTGTGTGTATGTGTGTATGCATGTATGTATGTATGTATGTACATATATATTCAATTATAAACAAAGCTTGCTCTTATGTCTTAAATTGAAGAAATAGGGGGAGATAAGCATTCATATCTACATTGATTAACAGTTAAAACATAAGTACAATGCAAAAACAAAAAAAAAACAAACAGCAACGTAATTTTGTTTTCCGATGTACCTAACTGATTGTAAGTTTGGAGTATGGCTCGCGCGAGACGTATGCAGGATGAGTAATTTACCTTGGGTTGCATTTTCTGAAGCGTGTTCAGAATCAGTAATGTAATATGTATTGGCACTGCAACGTGTTCAGGGTCAGTAAGGTAGTATTACTGGCACTACAACGTGTTCAGAATCAGTGAGGTAGTATATGTATTGGCACTGCAACGTGTTCAGAATCAGTAAGGTAATATGTATTGGCACTGCAACGTGTTCAGAATCAGTACGGTAGTATGTATTGGCACTGCAACGTGTTCAGAATCAGGACGGTAGTATGTATTGGCACTGCAACGTGTTCAGAGTCAGTAAGGTAATATGTATTGGCACTACAACGTGTTCAGAATCAGTGAGGTAGTAGGTACTGGCACTGCAACGTATTCAGAATCAGTGAGGGTATTATGTGTACAGGCACTGCAACGTGGTTTAGCAATACTGAATTAGATGCTTCATCAGTCAGTGTACAATGTATTCCAGCATGCA
>JADBJO010006964.1:42812-47244 GCA_016801955.1 Conus betulinus
GCCCCAGTGCAATAACTTTCCCTAATTGTATTATTTCCAAACACAAGAAGCAAGAAGTGAAGATGTGCAAAAAAACAGCATTATGGGAGACTACTCCTGTTGGCTTAATTTTCACAATCTGTATGAGTGATCTCTTCCGAATTGTTCGTCTGCTTTTGAAGTGAATGTGAGGATGTGGCTCAGCATCGAGCAAAAGAGATTAATTTTACAATTAGTTTCTGATGGATTAAAAGGCAGAACGATCGCCCAGGTGCTGCAGATATCATTTTCTGCTGTTTACAAGTTTTTGAAGCGGTACAAGGAGACAGGATCGCTCGAAGCAAGCAAATCAAGTGACAGGCCTAAGAAGACAGATGAACGTTCAGATCGAAGTTGTTTCGTCTTGTGAAAAGAGAGAGAAGAAAGAAAGCCTTTGAAGGATCTGTGCATCAAATTCAATGAAGAACAACATGTGCAGGTGTCTGCTAGGACTGTATATAGGAGGTGAAGGCTGTGGGCTACAAAAGAAGAGTTGTGAAAAAGAAAACAGTGGTATCACAGGTGAACAGAAAACGTCGCAGGACATGGTGCCGATCTAAGGTTCATAATACTGTTGAACAGTACTGAAAAGGGTAATTTTTAGTGACGAGACCCAAGTTGTAATTGGCAAGGACCGGAAAGTGTGTTTGTGGTGAAAAGACAAAGAAATCTACGATCATCAGTGTCTTGGAGTGCTTGCAGATCCAGACCCAAGATGCAAGGCCTGTGCCATGTTTTGCGGATGCGTTACATTTAACAGCATAGGAACACTTGTGCCTGTTGAGGGGACAATCAACTCTCAGAATTACGTAGAACTAGAAGTCCCTGACACCAATCTTTGGCCTGTAGTAACCAAAGAGTTCCCACGAGAGCCTTGGGTCTTCCAAGATGACAATGCGCCATGCCACACCTCTCGATTCACCACCCACTGGGAACAGGTGAGGGGAATTCCGACCACGACCTGGCCCTCACAAAGCCCATACATCAACATTATTGAAAATGTGTGGAGAACTCTCAGAAGCCGGTTACAAAGGAGAATGCACGAGGTTGTAAACAGAGACACTCTGATCAGGACTGTGCTTGACATCTGGGACCATCTCACTCCAGGCTATACTCAGGGGCTCTACCACTCACTGCCAGCTCGAATGAGGCAGGTTTTGTGGGCAAATGGGTGCATCATCAAAGACTGAAAGCTCGGTGAGTAAACTGCTTTTTTCTGTGTTCAAAATGCATCAGCTCTAATCACTGCTGAACCGAGATCTAGATCTAGCGGCCATTTTCTGTACGTCTTTTTTTGGCAATCGAGTGTATGGCTGTGATAGATTAGAATCTTTCGCTGCTGTTTAGTATTGACGTTTAGTATTAACGCCCCGACCGGCTCCTACCCAGAGTTGAGTTTGCTGCGGACTCAGTTGGGAAGACTGGGACCACACAGTTGAGTTTCATCCACTTAATGGATGTGTTTCTGAGAGTGTTGCTCAAATTTCCTGACCAACACTGCAGGTGTCTGCATCTCTCGGGCCTGGTTGACGCCGGGATATATTATGAAAGGAAGCGTAGAGTACAGCCCTGTCATGTAGTCTCAGACCGAAATGGAAATCCGTAGCATCATCATAATCATCCTCATTCTCATCGATCAGCATAAAAAAAAAATGTCTCAAATTCTGTGGCCCTTCATGCCCTGCTCTCATGGTGACCTCAGTTTCGATGTCCTTTTCACGTCTGTGGCCTTGGTTTGGTTCCCGTCGGGGTCACCGGTATCGGCGGGTCCATGGGGGCTGTCGTTGGACGGACGTGGTGGCGCCCTCCGGAGGGAGAGCTCACTCGCGCCGGCTCCGCGACTAAGCAATTATTGTCGTCAGTAGGGGGCTTAGTAGGTGGTGTCCTGCGTATGTTAGATCAGAACAGGCGCCACTGAACACCACTGAAGTGACTCGGCGGCAGTGCAGTGTGTCTCTCCGGTGGGTCGCCTCTTGACGACTTGACATTGACTGCTGCCTGTGGATTGTGGATTTACATTCGAATTTCGATGGCGTGTGTGTGTGCTCGCGTGTGTGCGTACGTGTGTATATGGTGTCCCCCCCCCCCCCCCCCCCTGTGTGTGTGTGTGTGTGTGTGTGTGTGTGTGTGTGTGTGTGTGTGTGTGTGTGTGTGTGTTTGGAAAGGTACTCAATTTTTCACACTGGAGGAATTTGCTGAATATTGATGAATCACGAAGAATGATAATGAACAAACTCAAACACATATAACACACCTGAACCCAACTAAGCACCTGCTATGAACTCCACAGTGAACAGTACGATGTTAACTTCTGGCCCTTCAAACTGGGATGTTTGGCATGAGCATTACAAACCATATGCCAAAGCAGTCGACATGATCTGACAACTGGGAATCCTACCGTGCTTCTGTTTGGCATTTTCGGAAATTTCATGATCATTCTGATCATGCTTCGTCTTCCTGCATCTACTTCTGGTGTTTTCTTCCAAGTTCTGGCCTGGTCTGACCAGGTGCTGCTGTTGATTGTTGGCCCTTTAAATGTCTTGCTCCACAGAGAATTTGGTGTGCCCTATTTTCATGAGCTGAATTCCTGGCTGTGCAAGATGACTTCGATGATGTCATACACGACCAAACCTTTATCTGCGTGGATGCTGGTGGCACTGACCATGCTCAGGGCAGCTTCTGTGCTGTGGCCACATCATGTCAATGCTGTGTGGACGAAGGAAATGTCGCGAGCTACTGCTGGTGTAACGGTAGTCGCCATTGCTCTAATCAACTGTCACTTTCTCTACGGGTTTGATATCAACACAAGCCTTTGTTTTGGCACATGCTGTCCTCGTGCTGTATCAGAAATCTACCAATGGTTTATTGAGATAGTTTGGCATTGGATAGCATGACTGAATCTTGTTTTGTACCTTTCACAGTGTTGGTGGTCAGCAACAGTGCTCTTCTCTGGTCACTGGTCAGATCAGTCAGAATGAGCAAACAGCTTACAATGAAACAAACCAGACAGGAATCCGGGCAACGGAAAGTGTCTTCACTGACTGTCACCTTGATTGCTACATGCACTGCTTTTTTTGTCCTAACAGCACCCCTCCAAGTACATGACCTTATGTATCAATATGTTGACTCTGATGACCCGATTAAGTATGGACGAAACCGCGTTTTCCTTGCAGTCAGCAACGTCCTGGCCTACTCAAATAGTGCCGTCAACTTCTACCTGTATTGTTTAACTGGCAGCAAATTCAGAGCAGCAGAATTTGGAAAATTTAATATTTGGGTTTGGGGGCCTTTTCCTGAAAAAACAAAAAAGTTCGTTAAGGCATATAGTTACCATCGATGACAATGACATCATCTAGTGGTGGTTTTTTACAGTGGAAGTGATCATGTAAAGGATGTCGCGAGAATTGTCACTGACGCAGGCTATGTACAGGAGAATTATGAGTCCCTTCTTTGTTATCTTCAATTTGCTTGAAAGTACCTACAAAGTACACACAATAAATGTGACTGAATGAGGGGCCAAACTAAGATTCACCATCAGTTTTATATTCTAACTTTCAATTTTCACAATGTCAGACATGTTTGCTTTATAGGGGGGGAAATGCCCTATTTCACGTAAGCTACACGAATGACTGATCAACATTTCAGTGAAAAAGAAATGAGAAAAACATCCACAACGACATCTGAAACATGAGATGGACCCACGGATATCTGGATTCCCAGCAAGGTGCTTGCTCCAGTGGACTACCTTTCCCCCAGTCATGTGGGAGGCACAAGGCTTGCATGCACGTGATCAACGTCTGGCTGTCATTGTTGCCACTGGTGATCGATGCAGCTGTCGTATCAACCATGTAAATGCTACCACACATATCTAGTACACGTGATCACCGTTTGGCAGTCATTGTTGCCATTGAGTGATCGATCAATGCATTTGTCGTATTAAAACATTTAAATGCTACTACACCTATGCAGTACACGTGATCAACGTTTGGCTGTTGTCGTTGTCCCTAACTGATCATCTGACGAGTCAAGTTCAACATGCAAATGCTGATTCTTAGTTCACATGAGTGAATATGTTGCTGAAGGATCAAAGATACACAGCATGACACTACACTGCAAACCACAGTTCCACAAAGAAAAACCAGTGCACAACAAAACAATACATGGGACGACATAATCACGACAGAACAAGGCTTAAAGAAACAACAACAAAAAAACAAGACAACATAACCACAAACAAACCAAGTACCCAACGAAACAAGGCAAGGTGGGACAACCTTATTACACAAAGAGGATGCAATGGAACAAAACATGAGACTGAGTGAAACACGAAGCGAAACAAGCACACAATTAAACAAAAGAATGGCCATAGAACGTTATAGTATTGAAGCAAAAAGAAAAACACACAATGAAAAAA
>JADBJO010006964.1:52442-59942 GCA_016801955.1 Conus betulinus
CATTACTGTTTTAAGTGCATGGGGAAAAGGGGGGGGGGGGGAGACCCAATGGCTGAAAACTAGCCGTTATCTTTTTTGATCTCTAGATTTCGAAAATGTTTATCTGGAACATATTGAAGGTGGGTGGATTTTAAATGAAAAGAATTTGACTAAGAAACTGAACTGTTTACTCTCGTTAGTTTCAAAGTTGACTGCAGACAGTAATTGAAACAAACTTAAAGGAAAATACACACCATTCCGCTGGACGATAGGAACAAACAAATTGCAAGACAAAACACGACGCGTTTCGACCTGTTTGTTCTTCTTCAGGCAAGGTAAACAACATGCAGGACGATGAAAACAAAGAACGAGCTACCACTTACCTCTTAAAACTGGGCGCAAAATGGACATTGAAAATTGATGATGAAACCATTCAACATCCACTTTGCGCCCAATTCGAGGAGGTACGTGACAGCTCGTTCTTCGTTTTCATTGATCTTGAATGTTGTTTGTCACCTTTAGTTTATAAATATGAAACTGTACGTCGGGCTTCATGATTCGTCCACTTCTGTAAACATCATTGTGATTGGTTGGAACTGAGCAATCGCCATTTAATTGTTAATTTTGCCTCATTCTTGAGCAGACAAGTTGAGAAGGTGAACAGGAAGAGTGCATAGGGAGGAATGAGGAGGGAAGAGAGAGGGGTGAAGAAAAGGGAACAAGCGTGCGTTTACTCGCCTGTCCTTCCAATCTCCATTCCCTCGCCACATCTCTACGTGTACACACATTTTGTACATCTGCCGGTCTGCTTTTCATATGCTTACTGCGTGCCCACATACTCATTCTCACAGAACTATAATTCTCCCTCCTCTCTCTCTCTCTCTCTCTCTCTCTCTCTCTCTCTCTCTCTCTCTCTCTCTCTCTCTCTCTCTCTAAGGCCATGTAGGCCATTGTCAATAAAAACATATCTGAAGCGTCTCTCTCTCTCTCTCTCTCTCTCTCTCTCTCTCTCTCTCTCTCTCTCTCTCTCTCTCTCTCTCTAACACACAAAACACACACACACACGCACACACGCACGCACACACACACACACACACACACACACACACACACACACACACACACACACACACACACACACACACTCACGCACGCATGCACGCACGCACGCTGTACACACGCACGCACGCGCGCGCGCGCGCACGCACACACACACACACACACACACACACACACACACACACACACACACACACACACACACCAATTATCCATTCATTTCAAGCAGGTGTGTCGCATTTTCATCAGAGACAGTCCACGCGGAATAATCTACGTAAAGTGATAGTGATAATGTTAATTTTTATAGCGCCTATTTTCTCAAGATTAGGGCTCTAAGCGCTTTACATATAATGTAATATAATAAACACTCTCGTTTACGCAATGGGCTGCCTACCTAGGTAGTGCCGACTGAAGAGCTCCTGCTGGCGCATCTTTCAATCGCTTCCCGTGTCATCCAGTCAATATCGTGCACTCAC
Organism: Conus betulinus; assembly: GCA_016801955.1. NCBI lineage: Eukaryota > Metazoa > Mollusca > Gastropoda > Neogastropoda > Conidae > Conus > Conus betulinus. The sequence goes on from JADBJO010006964.1 coordinate 53,957, forward strand.
TTTCCTTATTTTCTTAATTCTTTCCGTTTCTCACGCAGAGTGCATGTTATGCGTAACGTGTCATCCATAGCAACGGCCAAACTGACCTTCTCTTCCGAAAGTTGGTGATGGGATTTGACGTGTGTGCACGATGTTTATACGTGCGTTCACACACGGAACCTCGGTTTATAATCTCATTCGAAGGACTATATGGGAAATGGAGTCAGAACCACTCTTAACTCCGAGGGAAAAATCCCCCTACACTGAAACGGGCTGACGGAGATTCGAATCCGCAACCCCAGGAACACCAAGATTACGAGTCCAGCGCTCTACCAACTGAGCTATTTTTTCATAGGGCAACCTACCAGAGGAGACACTGCATTGCAGCTGAGCCATTTCGAAAGTAATCATGGCGCCTGTTCTGATCCGACATACATAGGACCCACCATCTGTACATACCCCTACCGATGACTAAAACCACTTGGAGATATACATGGTTTGTCATTATCATGGTTTTGATACCCCATATTTGTTTACACCTTGTATACTTATGCATAGTGTCTGTTACTTGGACACAACCGGACACATTGTCTCTTCTCTCCCTATCCCAAGGTGTGACATCACTGCCAGGGTCTTTCAGAGGAGACGATGCCATCAACTGAGATCCTACGTGTAGCACGCCTTAGCGCACGTAAACGAACCCATGGCAATTGGGGAGCTGCCCCTGACAAAACATGGTAAACAATTCACAGTGATAAGTCAACATCGTTATATGGAGACAGTAATAAAGAAAAAAGTGATGCTCTCCTCTGACCATGCAGTCTCTTGTCGAGATGGCACTTCCAAATGTAGACAGACATATCTTCTAACAGTGAAGTGATGGCATACAGTGCCAAAAATCTTCATTAGAGGATTTTTTTTTTTTAAATTGAACAGATAAACACTCACCCCATGGATGTCTACCGTGGCCCTTTTGTCATTTTCCCTGTCAAAAAAGTACTGCTTTCGACACGATTATATTTGTGAGGATCAGATTGGGAAAACGAAGTCAGTTAGCTGGTGTCCGGGCTGAACTCACCCATACTGTTGGTAAAAGAAACAGGCAATCCACTCACCTTGGGTCTTAGGGTAGCCCTGCACACGTTATGCGTGAACATGGAGGATGACCCGAGGATAGAACTGTTTACAGACGACATGACGGCCGCCAACACTGCACATTATGTAATGTAATGTAATGTAACGAAACGCAACGTAATGTTATGTAATGTGTGAGCTAACATGGAGGATGAAAAAAGAGCGGAACTGTCCGCAGACAATATGACAGCCGCCGACACTGCTCCTAGACCTGGACAGTAATGTAATGTAATGTATTGTTATGTAATGTAATATATCGTAATGCTGAGTAGTGCAATGCAATATTATGTAATGTAATGTTATGTGATGTAATGTAATGTAATGTAATGTAATGTAATGTAATGCAATGTGTGAGCGAACATGGAGGATGGCCTAAGGACGGAACTGTCCACAGACGACATGACGGCCGCTGTCAATGCTCCTAGACCCGGACAGTGGTACACCATGTAATGTAATGGAATGGAATGGAATGGAATGGAATGGAATGGAATGTAACAGAAAAGGAATGGAATGTGTGAAAGAGCCTGGAGAACGACCCGAGATCTATTTACGTGCGACATGACAGCTGCAGACTCTGCTCCCAGGCAGGAAACCACACACCATGTAATGTAATGTAATGTAATGTAATGTAATGCAATGTATCAGAATGCAGTGCAATGTAGTGTAATATACTGTGATATATTTAGTGAACATGGAAAATGACCAAAGCACTTGTTAAAGACGACATGACGGTTTCTTACACTGCATCTAAACCAGGAAAAACATACCATGTGATGTAACGTAACGTAACGCACGGTAACGTAACGCAATGTAACTTGGTCTAAAGACGACTTGACGGCGGCTGACGCTGCTTTCAGGCCAGGGAAAACACGTCATGTAACGTGACATAACGTAACGTAACATACGGTAACGAAACGTGACGTGACGTGACGTGTGATGATCATGGAGAATGATCCCAGCACTTTCTAAAGGCGACATGACAGCTGGTGACACTGCTCTCAGGTCAGGAAAACACACAGTGTAATGTAATGTTGTGTCATGTAATGTAATATACTGTACTGTAATGATTAATTGAACGTAGGAATAGAATGGCCTATGCAGTGTCTAAAGACATGATGGCTGCTGACACTGCTCCCAGATCAAGAAAAGAACAACCTTGCAATGTAATGCAATGTAATGTAATGCATAGTAATGTAATGTAATGCATGGCCATGTGATGTGATTTAATGTAATGTAACCCAATGCAAGATAATCTAATGTGATGTAATGTAATAGAGTCTAATGTGTCTACAGACAGCACACGGCTGCCGAAACTGCTCCTATACCTGGACAGTAGTGTAGTGTAATGTGATGTGATTGCGATGTGATTGCGATGTGATGTGATGCGATGTGATGTGCTTGATGTGCCACAATGTGATGTAATGTCATATGATGCAATATAATGTGTAAGTAAACAGAGGCATGGAACCAGGAGCACCAATGTCCACAGAGGTAGAAAACAGTGACTGTTGATGTTGAGAGAAAAAAGACACGAAACATACCACCCCCCCCTCCCCCCCACCCCCACCCCCACCCCCACCCCCCAAAAAAAAAAAAAAAAAAAAAAAAAAAAAAAAAACAAAGAAAGTAACAGACAAACAAACAAAAGACCCACTCACACACACACACACACGCACACACACACACACACACACACACACACACACACACACACACACACACACACACACACACACACACAACCAACCAAACAAAAAAGCAAACAAAACAAACAAAAAAACGTTCTGTAATGACATGGGGTATAAGTCATGCCTGAATTATCTCTTTCATGTAGGACATCCGACACCGAAGCTGAAATAAGGCAATCCGTCTTGTTGATGGAAAACATCCCCATAAGGATTCGTTTTGCCTGATCTGACATCCATTGATTATTTCATGGAACTTCTTTCATTGTTGCACCCTCCTTTCTTCCACCCTAGTCTGCTCCTCAGCCCCAGCGTTTTAAAGCGCAAAATCCGATATCACTAAGAACAACAGCGAACAAATGAAAACAATACATGTCTGAATGTGTAGTGTACTGTGAAACAATGCAGTGCATTGCAGCTTCTGAAGTTTAACTCGTCACTGGAGAGGCAATAAATTACGGAAGGCATAGTGACATCATATTTGCTTATTTATTTAAACACACACACACACACACACACACACACACACACACACACACACACACACACACACACACACACACACACTCGTACGCACACACGCATACACGCGCTTGTGAGCGCTCGCGAACTTGCACATATATAGATCAAACGGTATGTAGGTACGTTTTATTATTTGTAGAACACAGACTCACAAAGATTCATACACAACACTCGGTAAAAATCATACTGGCATCACACACCACATGATCAGATCGAACTGATAACGGACACAACACAATCAGTCACACTAACACCACACACCACACACTCAAATCATACCTATGACAGACACAACCTCAGGAGTGAATTGCTTCAAAGTCAGGGGTAACACCATACTGCTCTGATTGGCCGTGACGGGGTCAAGGCCAGAGGTCAGGCTGCAATTCGACCAATCTGGGGACAGAACGACACAAACAAACGTTCAAGTCCTGGACTGTCAACGCTCATTTCCCGTTACAGATCGCCGTTGAAAGATCAGGCAACAGGTGACCAGAACTGGATGACATTTAGGACACACGTTTAAGCAGCTGGAGGTTGAGTTCACAAAACAAAAGCTCGAGTTGTATCAATCATCTAACAGGGTTTTTGTTTGTTGGTTGTTGTTCGTTTTTTTTGGGGGGTTTTGTTTTGTTTTTTTTTACCTAATCAGGATTTATAGTTTGTATCTTGAGAATGACGGCTATTCAACACATCTGAATGTAGATGAAATTATGAACAAAGCTCAATGGGAAAGGAGAGTGGAAGAAAATAAATATAGAAGGAAAAGGACAGAGAGAGAGAGAGAGAGAGAGAGAGAGAGAGAGAGAGAGAGAGACAGACAGACAGACACACACACAGACAGAGACAGACAGAGAGAGACAGGGGGGGGGTGGGGGGGGGGGGTGAGGAAGAAGATGAAGATGAAGAAAATGGAGGATGGAGTAGAGGAAACATAGAAAAAAAAAAAGCTGAAGAACTAGTGGGAGAGAGAGGGGGGAGGAGAAGAAGGAGAAGAGGATGAAGGAGAAATATTATTATTACTATTATTATTAGTAGTAATAGTAGTAGTAGTAGCAGCAGCAGCAGCAGCAGCAGTAGAAGAAGAAAGAGGAAGAGGAGGAGGTGGTCTCCAGGTCAGCCACCATGTTCCACATACACACACACATACACACACACACACGCACACATACACGCGCGCGCGCGCGTGCGCACAAACACACATGCACACACACACACATGGGAGGGTTCCACAGGCCGTGGTGATCTCGTTCTGGTGCCACTGTTCTACCAAAATTAAATGCGTTCAAGAAGGTAACCCATTCTGAGTTTCCACAACCCTCTTTAGTGCCTGAGTGTGATTAAAATCTGCTAAAGAAGATACTCCCTCCGTCCCCCTCCCCAAACTGTGTTAACAGAACAGCAGAATGTGAAACAAATGTGAATGTGGGGCCTCCTGGCTGCTCCGAGCTGACAGCACCCGCTGAAAGTAAGACTGCCACGGTATGGTGCCCAGGATCTGCACACACACACACACACACACACACACACACACACACACACACACACACACACACACACACACACACACACACACACGCACGCACGCACGCACGCACGCACGCACGCACGCACACACAAACGCTGTGTAATGGATGTGTATTACTGCGCTGTGTTGTTTGTATTGTGTTGCACTGTATAGTGTTGCCCTGTATTGTGTTTGCACAACGCACATTAAATTAAGTCATACCCTATACATCACATTAACATAAAGTTTTACGTTTCCCATGCGCATCAATGTAATATGCCACATAACATCATCCCTCTGAATTAAGGTAAGTGTCATACTACATTGTCAATGTACATCATGACAGAGTGTCGCACTACACGATCCCTGAACATCAAGGTCATGCACACCATACTATCAGTGCACATGAAAGTAATACGTCACGCTGAGCCCTATTTGGTTTGACAGACGAGTAGGCGAGCAGTTCATGGGCTAGAATGTGTCCTGCGGGAATGGAAGCCTGTCTTTAAGGCACATGGTCGGAAGGATTTCAGCTAGGTGAGGGGTAGGGTTGGGGGTCGGGAGTGGGGGTGGAGACCCTACCTGCTCCTGTTTCTCTTTACCCGAATGGCGCCGCCTTTGTTCGTCGCTAAAATCTTTGTGCTTTGGCAGGCCAGAATTTTCCAGCAAGGGTCTATCAAGGAGAGCGTGTTTTCAGTTTAGTGTGCCCCACACTCCAGCTCTCAGGGTTGCCTCCAGTATAACTTTGTAACTGAAAAGTTGTCTACCTTGGTCCCCCCCCCCCCCCCCCCCCCCCCCCCCCGGCTTCAGCTGGCAGTGCAGGAGAATGTGAGGAATCCTGTTGTCCTCCATGCCAGTGACACGTCCTGCACTTCGCCGAGGACTGTTTAATGAGTGAACTCTCGACTCTGCGAAATCCACAGTTTGCCAGAACTTCAAAGCTGGGCGTCTTGTCTGGCCACATGATGTTGCAGGTCGTTTGCAAGAAATGCTGGTGGATGTGTTTCAGATGAAGTAAACGATTTCATTTACCAAATGCATGCTTTACACTAACAGTTTCGTAACAAATACAAAGGAAACATTTTTTTCCAGTTATTAAAAGCAATGTATGACGCAAACATATGCGTTACATATGTAAGGGTTTTTTTTTTTTTTTTTTTTT
>JADBJO010006964.1:64942-67524 GCA_016801955.1 Conus betulinus
ATTGCTGAAAAACTAAAAACATTATGCAAACAGTATAATATGTAGGGGGACAACCTTTGATCGTATATTTGAGGATCCATCCAAGGATGCAAGGGAGATCAAAAAGATATGGAACAGTCTGAGTGGTCAGCTCTGCTGTTCAATAACCCAAGTATTGTAACGGCCATAACGGTAAATTAAAAGATCGGGCATGATCCGTGACCAGTGAACATACCTGCTAATTTTCACAAAGATCGGCCATATACTTTCTGAGACATTTCATTAAAAAAAAGAAGAAAAAAAAAACAGTTATGGTTCATCACAGCCGTTAGTAACGGCTATAACGGTAAACTGAAACATCAGGCATCATCCGTAACCCGTAGTGAACACACCTGCTAATTTTCACAAAGGTCTGCCGAGGACTTTTGGAGATATTCCATAAATAAGAAACTCCGTAACAGGCCATTACAGCCGTTAGTAACGGCTATAATGGCAAACTAAAACATCAGGCATCATCCGTGACCCACAATGAACATACCTGGTAACTTTCACAAAGATCGGCCAAGTACTTTCTGTATTGATTCCATGAAGAAGAAAAAAAACCATCATAGGCCATTAGTAACGGCTACAATGATAAACTAAAACATTGGGCATTATTCGTGACCCATAATGAACGTACCTACAAATTTTCTGAAAGATCGGCCCCGTACTTTCTGAGATATTCCATAAAGAAGGAAAACAGTTACAGGCCATTACAACGGTTAGTAACGGCTATGACAGGGTAAACTAAACATCAGACATCATCCGTGACCCATAATGAACATACCTGCTAATTTTCACAGAGATCGCAAGTACTTTCGGAGGTATTCCATAAAAAAGAAAAACAGTTACAGGCCGTTACAGCCTTTCGTAACGGCTGTGACGGTAAACTAAAACATCGGGCATCATTCGTGACCCATAATGAACAAACCTGCTAATTTTGGGAAACATCGGCCAAGTACTTTCAGAGATATTCCATGAAGAAGAAAAACCGTTACAGGCCGTTAGTAACAGATATAACGGTAAACTAAAACATCGGGCGTTATTCGTTACCATAATGAACATACCCACAAATTTTCAGAAATATCGGCCAAGTACTTTTTGAGATATTCCATAAAGAAGAAAAAAAAAAAACGTTACGGGCCGTTACAGCCGTTAGTAACGGCTATAGCGGTAAACTAACACATTGGCATCATTTGTGACCCATAATGAACATAACTGCTAATTTTCGGAAAGATCTCCCGAGTACTTTCAGAGTTATTCCATGAAGAAGATAAACGTTACAGGCCGTTAGTAACGGATATAACAATAAACTAATGCATCGGGCATTACTCGTGACCCACAATGAACATACATGCTAATTTTCACAAAGATCCACCATGTACTTTCTGAGATATTCCATGAATAAGAAAACTGTTACAGGCTGTTACAGCCATTAGTAACAGCAATAACGGTAGCCTAAAACATCAGGCATTATTTGTGCCCCATAATGAACATATCAACAAATTTTCTGAAAGATCGGCCGAGTACTTTCTGAGATATTCCATAAAGAAGGAAAACCGTTACAGGCCGTTACAGCCGTTAGTAAACGGCTATAACGGGGTAGACTAAAACTTTGGATATCATCCGTAACCCATAATGAACATACCTGCTAGTTCTCACAAAGACTGGCCATGTACTTTCGGAGATATTCCATAAAGAAGAAAAAACCTTTACAGGCCGTTACAGCCATTAGTAACGGCTATAACAGGTATTCTAAAACATCGGGCATGATTCGTGACCCATACTCTTCATACCTGCTAATTTTCACTTTCACTTTCGGAGATATTCCATAAAGAAGGAAAACTGTTACAGGCAGTTACAGCCGTTAGTAACGGCTATAATGGTAAACTAAAACATTGGGCATTATTCGTGACCTACAATGAACATTCGTACAAATTTTCAGAAAGATCGGCCAAGTACATTTAGAGATATCCCATAAAGAACCAAACTGTTACAGACCATTACAGCCATTAGTAACAGAGAACTAAAACATCGGGCATTATTCGTGACCCATAATGAACATGCCTACAAATTTTCAGAAAGATCGGCCAGTACTTTCTGAGATATTCCATAAATAAGGAAAACCGTTACAGGCCGTTACAGCCGTTAGTAATGGCTATAACGTGGTAAACTAAAACATTAAGCATCACCTGTGACCCATAATGGACATACCTGCTAATTTTCACAAAGATTGGCCATGTACTTTTGGAGATATTCCATAAAGAAGAAAAACCGTTACAAGCTGTTATAGCCGTTAGAGACAGATATAACGGTAAACTAAAACATCGGGCATTAATTCCTGACCTGTAATGAACATACCTACAAATTTTCACAACGATCAGCCTGACTTTTTGAGATATTCCATAAAGAAGGGAAACCGTTACATGCCGTTACATCCGTTAGTAATGGCTATAGCGGGGTAAACTAAAACATCGGGCGTCATCCGTGACCCACACTCTTCATACCTGCTAATTTCACGAAGATCGGCCAAGTACTTTCGGAGATATTTCATTAAGAAGAAA
>JADBJO010006964.1:70191-90191 GCA_016801955.1 Conus betulinus
AACAAACTCAAATACAATAACACACCTGAACCCAACTAAGCCCTTGCTATGAACTTCAAAGTGAACAGTACGATGATAACTTCTGGCCCTTCAAACTGGGATGTTTGGCATGAGCATTACAAACCATTTGCCAAAGCTGTTGACCTGATTTGGACAATTGGAAATCCTACTGTGCTTCTGTTTGGCATTTTCGGAAATTTCATGATCGTTCTGATCATGCTTCGTCTTCCTGCGTCCACTTCCGGTGTATTCTTCCAAGTTCTGGCCTGGTCTGACCAGGTGCTCTTGATTGTCGGCCCTTTTAAATGTCTTGCTCCACAGAGAATTTGGTGTGCCTTACTTTCATGAGCTGAATTCCTGGCAGTGTAAGATGACTGTCATGATGTCATTCATGACAAAACCTTTATCTGCGTGGATGCTGGTGGCACTGACCATGCTCAGGGCAGCTTCTGTGCTGTGGCCACATCGTGTCAATGCCGTGTGGACTAAGAGAATGTCGCGAGCTACTGCTGGTGTAACGGTATTTGCCATCGCTCTGATCAACTGTCACTCTCTCTACGGATATGATATCGATACAAGCCTTTGTTCTGGCAGATGCTGTCATCATGCTGTATCAGAAATGTACCAATGGTTTATTGACACGGTTTTGGGATGGATAGCCATGACTGAACGTTGTTTTGTACCTTTCACATTGTTGGTGGTCAGCAACAGTGCTCTTCTCTGGTCACTGGTCAGGTCGGTCAGAACGAGCAAGCAGCTTACTATGCAACAAACCAGCCAGGAATCCGGGCAACGGAAAGTGTCTTCACTGACTGTCACCTTGATTGCTACATGCACTGCTTTTTTTGTCCTAACAGCACCCCTCCAAGTACATGATCTCACGTACCATTATGTTGATTCCGATGACCCGATTGAGTATGGACAAAACCGCGTTTTCCTTGCAGTCAGCAACGTCCTGGCCTACTCCAACAGTGCCGTCAACTTCTACCTGTATTGTTTAACTGGCAGCAAGTTCAGAGCAGAATTTCGAAACTTAATATTTGGGGTATTTTCCCCTTTTCCAGAAAGAAAAAAAAAAAACAACAAAAAAGTTCGTTAAGGGCATAGTTACCATCAATGACAATGACATCATCTAGTGCTGGTTTTTGCGGGGACGTGATCATGTAAAGGATGCGGCGAGAGTTGTCACTGATGAAGGCTATCTACTGGAGAATTACGATGACACACTGCATAAGTGGAACATGCATTCTTTAGAAATCGTTCTGTCCCAAAGCTGTTAAGACAAGAAATGTAGAAGTCTCTCCTTCATTATCTTCAGTTTGCTTGAAAGTACCCACAAAGTACGCCTGATAAATGTGACTGAATGAAGGACCAAACTAAGATTCACTGTTAGTTTTAGATTCTAACTTTAAATTTTCACCATGTCAGACATGTTTGCTTTATAGGGAAAAAATGCACCGCTTCACGTAAGCTACATGAATGACTCATCAACATTCAGTCAGTGAAGAAAATGAGAAAAACACCCAAAACGACATTTGAAACATGAGATGGACCCACGGTTCTCTGGATTCCCAGCTGGGTGCTTGATCCAGTGGACTACCTTTCCCCCAGTCATGTGGAAGGTACAAGGCTTGCATGCACGTGATCAACGTTTGTCTGTCATAGTTGCCGCAGAGTGATCGATGCAGTTGTTGTATCAAACATGTAAATGTTATTGCACGTATCTAGTACACGTAATCACCGTTAGGCTGTCATTGTTGCCATTAAATGATCGATGCAGTTGTATTAAACATTTAAATGCTACCACAGGTATTTAGTAAACGTTATCAATGTTTGGCTGTTGCCGTCGGTCCCGACTGATCATCTGACGAGTCAAGTTCAACATCCAAATGCTGATACTTATTTCACGTGAGTGAGTATGTTGCTGTGGGTCAAAGATACACAGCACGACACTACACAGCACAAACCACACTTCCACAAAGCAAAGCAAATACAAATACAAAACACGGGACGACATAATCACAAGCAGAACAAAGATACTGAAAAAACAAGACAACATAACCACAAACAAACCAAGTACCTAACGAAACAAGACCAGGGGCCGTACATACATATCGTGGGTGACGGGGAAGTGACCTCCAAACCACGTTGTAAGCTCGAAGGGCCGTTACTTGGGGATCTATATGACGAGAGTAACCTTTAACCTCGTGTTTAGCAGTGGGTGACGGGGCGAGTAAGCTACAACGAGGAGAAGGCAGGAGTCCGCCCTGGGTTAGATCAAAACAAAGATGGCTGTCAACTTTGTGTTTTTTCACCGACGAAGGCAACTATTGCGAAGAAACCGTACTTATACGGGACAGAACGAATCCGTTCGACACGCTCAGTGATGATGGAAAGTCACGCGAAGTTAAGATTTCGTCGTCGTCACATCATCATCCAGCTGACAGATACTGTTCGAGAAAACACTGAAGTTGATTTGCACAGATGGAGACATCGAACCCTGCCCCCTGCTCTACAAGTGTGTGTCTGGCACTGCGCCTTTTTTTGCCACTGGCACATTTCAAGATGCTGTTGGTGAAACAATCAGCGGGTCTTGGCAAAGAACATCAAGAATTGTTCGGAGAGTGACGCTGGCCTTGTTGCGTTGGTTGCCTGTGGAAGTGAAAATGCCGGCTACTGATGCCGAGGCTGCTGCGATCAGCCAGAAATTCTGCAGGTTAGTACACAATAGAATAGTTAGTAAAATTGTGGCCAAGATATATATGTGATGTGTGTTTGTGTCTGTCTGTGACTTTCACTACGTGTGCGTCACAGTCTGTGTACGCGTGTGCGTGATCTGCCTGACGTCTGTTCATTCTCGGACAAGCAGATAGATGTAGCTCCCAAGTTGATCTGCTACGATAGTTGGTTTTAGCTCTTGGTGTGTGTGTGTGTGTGTGTGTGTGTGTGTGTGTGTGTGTGTGTGTTAAATCTGTCTTTGTGCTTGTATGTGTGTCACTGTTACTTAGTGTCAGCGTGTGTGCGTGTTAGTGTGACTTCGTCATGTTTATGGCAATTTAATAGTTTTATAAAACTTTGTTTAGTTAAGTGCTTCTTCAGTCTTTGTGTGTGTTTGTGTCAGTGTGTTGGTGTCTGTGTCACTGTCTGTGTGTCTGAGGGAGTATGGGATGTTATTTCGGGTTTAACATCTGCACCACCATCAGCCACGGTCCAGGGGCCATTCCATAGAAACAACAAATTTAAATTGTTTTAATGGGTCCATTAGGGGACCGTTTCCCAAAAAGACCCTTTTTAATTCTTCATTTGTTTGAGTATGGGGGGTGTGTGTATGTTTGACCTTTCATCAAATTGAGTGTTAGGTTTTTTTTTCAGGATGAACCTAGGTTTTCCTGACGTCAGCGGGTGCATTGACGGAACCCATGTGAAGATTCCAAGCTCCAACAGAGGGGAAACAGGAATACGTAAACCGCAAAAACCTTTCATTCAATCAATGTGCAGGTAAGATTGTTTTTTTATTGTTCTTGAAATGTAACATGCAACTGAACTGAACAGACTAAGAATCACAAATCCCTTTTTGATGACTTCACAAGCCTTTTATGTTTTTTTTTATTTGGTTGGGTGGTTGTTTTTGCTTTTTATTTCTTTTTTTTTTTTCGGGGGGGAGGGGGGGGGGAGGGGGCTTGTGCCGAGTAGTTGTCGACCTTATTACGGAAAAATCAATTGTGGGCCTATTGGATTCAAACCCATGCATCCTGACTGGTCAGCCTGCAGTTATAACCATTGTGATTTGGTTGCCAGTATGAAGATGTGGTCTGTGGTGTTGCTGTAGTTTGAGCAGCTGATCATCGGTTGAGAGTCTGTTCTTCTTACCAGAGTCTTTTGTACTGACTTTTAACGATTTAGCAGCTTCAGATGGAGGGCGGTTCATATCGGGACTTTCGCCTTTGTTCATGCCTAATGTTCTCTAATCTAAGGTTCTTCACTCTGTAACGTTGAAAAACAGTGCTGAAGAGATCAACCACTGCCTTAACCTAATCCATGGTAAGGATAAGAGCAAGAATGAAAAGGGGCACCGATCTCACGCATGCACATTGCCATCACAAGTCCCAAACAGAAACCACCACCTGAGACCATGACGCTAGTCCTAGCAATGGGACTGAAAATCTGTATGACTCACTTCCAACATATCAAATTTTGAAAGGCACAGAAAGAAGATTATAGGTGCACAGCCAGCAACACACAACACCAGGATCAAACTCATAATCAGTTCAGTTTAGTAGTGTATTTGAAGCCTTTTCATCAAACATGATATTGGACTGAAGTGACAGAAAAAATATCAAACAAAAAGAACAAACAGAAAACTTCCCTAAATAAAGAGTTACAATAAAGATAATGCCATTGTTAACAAAATAACAAAGATAATGCCATTCTTAACAAAATAAAAATGTAGCTTTACCTTACTCAGGAAAAATACCATAGCTTGCCTATAAATATGTAACTGACTAAGAACAGCACCCATATAAAAAAAAAAATGAAAATACGGGATTGTACAGAATATTTTCAACACTGCAATATTCATTGCATACGCCCTTAGCATGATACAATGGGTGTAGTAATGGGCATCCAAGAGGAATATGCGGAACAAAAATAAAATCGTTGCATGCACAAAAGACACTTGAAAAATTCATGTTACAAGAATTAGTCCTAATTTCACCATATTTGGAGCTAGGTTTCTGGAACCCGAGAAGCGACATTTTGATAACAGCATAAAAAATGCATGAACAAATGAATCTTTCTCTTCTTTTTTTTTGTAAATTTTTTTTGAGCGGCCACAGTTTAGCAGTTAGCATTTGGGAGTTACAAGCAAGAAGTCCTGGGTTCGAAATTCCTGGCACTGTACGGGTGTCCATAGGAAAGGTACCGTAGTCAAATTTTCATAAATCTAACCAGGTGCAAATGGGTGCTTGACTAAAAAATTATTATTGGGGGAGTTAAAATGTTAAAAGGAGAGAACTGGGCCCACCTCACTATACCAGGCCTTAGACACACAAGAAAAGAGTCATTGACCTTAACAGCCTTGATAAAAAGCAAAAGGGGCTTTTTTGTATCTTTGACTACTGGTTCACACATATTGCCATACATGTAAATGTGCAAATTTCACGGAAACATGTACAAAGGGAAGAACATTTTTCAACAGCTAGAAACATTGGAACACTCGACGAAACAATAATTCTTCAGGTAGATGAGGGAACAAGAAATTAGGTGCAATCCATAGTTGCTGAAAGAGAAAAATGCTAAGAATTATGTCTAATCACTAATCTAATTTTCTCTCTCAGTTCGGAGATTGTTCAGAGCAGTTGCACTCTTATAAAACTCTCTCCTACATTTGTTAGTTTCCACCTGTCTGTCACTTAGCTGTTCTAAGCCAGCATCATATTTCATTTGCTCCTCTGATGCCGCGGATCTCCTCTTCACACCACGGGTAGTTGGTGTCATGGCTATACCTGAAATAAGAAGACAAGTTTTTAATGCACACCAATATTTGGCTTTTCTAGTGATTTTTGTGCAAACATAAACAGTACAGATACAGCAGAGCTGTCGTGTTTAATTTGAGCTCAGATTGTGAACATTTATGTGAGATGGCTGAATGAAGAGTAGCCACTTCGACAATTTCTGAAAGTGTGATGGAAGGGGTGCTTTCACATAGCGATTGCTGGGATGAGTAGCGTTTGGAATGTGTTACCAGTGAATTCAATGATTCTCTATCAACATGATTACTGATTCAAAGTACTGGCATGTGTGAGTTTAGATACCTTGTACTTGACCTACTTTTTTGTGTTTGTGCGTTTTTTTAATTTTATGTGTGCTGTGTTGATAAATAAACATGTATCCACTGTTCTAAAAAACAGTAGTTTGTGCCTCTTCTTTTCATTGAACGTTGTACAAAATGCATTTACATTCTGACTTTGCCTCAGTGGATGAGATTCAAGAGTTAACTGCATGAAAGGCAGAACTGAGAATGAGGAATGACATTAAGCGTGTGCCACTGCAGATTTTCCTTCAGACAAAAGTCTTTTCTTTTCTACATACACAGACTATCAAAACAAAACAACAGTATTATCTCTGGTGATCATCACCAGTAGGGTGGATATGTGTCAGAGTTGTTTGGGGTTTTTTTTATGTCTTCCTTTTATGTCTTTTCCCCTATTGCTGCTACAAAACTATGCTCAATATGTAGCACCAAAGATCATGTGACATATTTCAAAATGCAATGATGGATGATGATGATGATGATGATGATGATGATGATGATGATGATGATTTAGGTGCTATAGAGTTCAATTTCAGTACGGGACTCTGTGAGGGCTAATTTTTTGGTTTTATTTTCATAACACATCAAAGACGGTATTATATTCTGCCATCAAGCAGACCTAAGATAAACAGGCACTTGCAGTGTTGTTCATGAAAGTGAAGACCATGGTAGCAGAAAATAGAGAAAATAGCCGACAAGACAACAGCGAATGTGATAGTGAAGTGGAACCTCCTGAAAAAAACTGGACACACATGTGGTTTTAAAGCATAAGGTTCCCTTAAGTCAATTCGCAGTTCCCAACTGCATTACAAAGTCTCAAAAAATGGGTTATTTTCTGGTAAAGGTTTTTATACCTGCATGTTATATCCTACAACTATGAAGGTATTTTCTTACCTGCATTCCCTTGCACCTAAAGCTGATGTGGACACAGAGCTGGCCGCCTCCAAATCCAAGATCATTTTATCTGTTTAAAGAAAACCCGTTATAAATCATGTCACAAAGGTGACAGATCCCACAGATATTTATCACATTAATAGGTTGAGTTTTTGCAAAAAAATGGATAGATGTGGAAAATGTGAATTAAAAGCGTAGGTGAACTGTCAGAAGTTTTTTTCCTTATCCTCTAATTTTGTTTCTCCCATTACATTTTTTCAATTGTTGTTTGTACACACTTGACGTTTGCCTTTATAAAGTTGCATGTAAAAAGTTACACAGCTTTTACATTGCGCACACTATTTCCATGTCCAAATATCTAGCTTTATACAGAACTATTTATTGAGGTCATGTTTTGGTTTTAAGATGTAACCATTTTTGTTTCTTGGTCCAAACTTTCTGGGTCAATTTAAAAAAAAAACTGTTATATTTACTGATATTTCCAAAACATTATGTGTATGGAAAAAAAAAAAAAAACGCTAGAGGACTGTCTGCTGGGTAACATAAAAAACCTCAGACCATACCTGTCATACAGTATCAAAATGTAAAAGGGATCTCCTTAGCAAATTGAATGTAAGGGAAAAGTAGTTCATGGCTAGTGCTCTCTCCCTCCCTCTCTCTCTCTCTCTCTCTCTCTCTCTCTCTCTCTCTCTCTCTCTCTCTCTCTGTGTCGCTCAAATTCACTAGGCTTTAGGCATCATAGCACAATTGAACCAATGAAGTCAATGTGCACATACCTTCCTGGGAGAGGTTGGCATTAACCGAGGCTGGTCGGGAGGGGCTGCTACTTGCCAATAGCACCTCACATGGATGAGATCCTGTCAAATTGAAAATGATCATTTGTTTCAGATTTGTTATTGAACAGTTTTCTAAAGACTGCTAAATCAAGAAGTGTGTTAAAAGAAATGTAAAACAATTACTCATGAATGGGACATTTTTCTAAAAACCATATCTTTCCAGAAAAAAAATTATTGTGTTTGCCAGAAGAAAACATTACCTTCACAGTCAGTGCATAATTGTAACTATACAAACTATCTTTTATTTAGTTATCACATGTACACAACTAAAAGACAATATGATGTACTACAGTATCTTCTATTGCTATTATCAATATCTATGGTATTACTATACAAACATTACATTCTTGTGGCACTAGTAAGAGTAGGGACCCCTGCTTGGCTTATCATATAGATTCTCCTAGGAAGGATTTACATTCGACAGACACCAGCAAACCGGTTTGGTTGGTAGTAGTGGAATTAATACGGTCACACAGTCCAGTCCAATCAGTCCAAGTGAGCGAGTGGGCTGCTCAATTACATATACACAGTAGCCTACTATATATATATTCATCCACTTTTGCTAAGGATCGAGTTGAAAAATAATCACTTTTGATACCTAGTTCATTTTAATTCAAATGCACATCCGTATTTTTTTCTTTTTCTTCTTTTTGTTTACTAAATTACCTAACAGGAGTAGAAAGAATATGTGCCAGAATAATCAAATTTGGTTGTGGCCCTCAACACTGAAGAGAAGAAGAAAGAAGAAGAAGAAGAAGAGAAGAAAGAAGAAGAAGAATGAATGAAATGTGGTTATTTGTTTTTTACCAAAGTTAGTGTTTGGGTTTTTTGGAATGTTTTGCAATGTGGTCCTTTGCAAAAGCTGATGGGTACAGTATGAAATAAGTCTTGATAACATTTAGAAAAGAGAAACATTACCTGCTGTCATGCGGTCAACACCATGTATTGTGACAAGATAACTTGACACCACCGCAGAACTTGATGCCACCACACCATCTCCCACTGCAACAGACATATTGCATATATAGCAAATAACAACCACAAAAAAATTCGCACCTTCCCCCCCCCCCCCCCCCCCCCAAAAAAAAAAAAAAAAAAAAAAAAAAACTTTCATACAAAATAAATTCCATGGTGACTAAATGAGCTCCATATCAGCATTTTGCACAGCAGCTTTATGTGGCAAAGACTACATGAAATGTTCAAGTGCTAGAGCAAACTTATGCTCAGCCTTACATCACAGATTGACTAAGACGGAGGGATACTCACACTTAAATAACAAAACGCCAAAGCACACTGTTTCTTAGTCTCTGTACATAACAAGACAGGTAACTTGCTATGTTAGCCACAGTGGACACATTTCTGAGCCAATCAGCACCCAATTTGGCACATAGCATCCAGACAGCAGCCCTAAGAGATCCAGGGGAGACTTTGACGCTAGGCAAAAAAAATCTTGAATATGCTATTAAGGAATTGTTAAAAACAAAATTAAGTATTCATAACCTGTTATCACGTATTCCTCAGTGGGTATAACTGGATTTATTGATACCACAGATTCTTGCGCTGAAACATACATGAGCAAGTTTCTAAAAAAATCAAGAAAACCCTTGTGCTGTAACAGTAAAACAAGCAAACAAACAAACAAACAAACACACACACACACACACACACACACACACACACACACACACACACACACACACACACACACACATAATAACAGAAGTAAAGTGCTGAACTGCTGCACAGTTGTTTACTTCACACAGATACTGACCAGAATCATGGTGTTACACATACATCCTCTCTTTCTCTCCACATCATCGACACCATCATTGAATCATTTGATCCAAACAAATCCCTCCTCCCCACCTCCCTCTCAGTCATCCGCAAATTTATATCTTTCACCTATTGAAAATGTATTTTATCAATTATTGCACAATCTTTCACCTCTCGAGAATGCTTAATAGTCATCAATGAATGCACAAACAGTAATACACTAGTCTGCTCTTTTGATTAATAAGACAATTTCGAAAGTACGTAAATCAACATTTTTGCCGATCTATACTGCTAAACTAATATCACATGTAACAGTCCAGACAATAAGGTTGTAATCAATATGATATAGTGGAAGAAGACATTGTGACTATAGTATATACTATCACTGACTAGGCCTATCTAATCACTTTGTTAAAGCGGAAACGGTCAACACCTTGAAATATCTACTAGACAAACATTGGTCACAGTATATCTAGTATCTACTCAACAGACTTGACCATAGAAAGATCTAGGCGAGAAAAAATTTCGAAGCATGTTCATGCCAGTGACAAAATAGCAGGCTAAAGGCTTCAAAGCGTACAAATACAAACTGCAGCTATGCTATAAAACCAAACCTGAAATCTGTTTGTGTATGCTGTATGTTTTCCATTCACAGCCTCAGTTCTACATCTTTACATCACACAAGTTTTTTTTGTTTTTTGGAAGCTGGAGCTAACAATGAAAGGAAATGAAGCAGGGAGATTGACAGTGAGTCAAAAAAGGAAATGAAAGGAAATGAAGTCTAGGGAGATTGACAGTGAGTCAAAAAGAGGTAGTTATCACCCCTGGACAACAATACGTAACACATAAGTATACTATCACCATACACCTGTGTGTGTGTGTGTGTGTGTGTGTGTGTGTGTGTGTGTGTGTGTGTGTGTGTGTGTGCGTGCGTGCGTGCGTGTGTGTGTGTGTGTGTGTGTGTGTGTGTGTGTGTGTGTGTGTGTGTGTGTGTGTGTGCGTGTAGGCTATTTGTGCGTCAGTTTCATATTTGAGTTCAACACACTTAACACAATAACAGGTTCAACACAGGGAAAAAACCAACAAGACAGGTGCCTATGTTTCACACTACAACATAGTAGATGAATGAATAGTTGGGGGAAAAAGTCAAAATACTCACACTCACAAGTCACAGTGATGCTTGAATCTGTTCTGTGCACTGAAAAAGACAAACAATACATAATATCAATCATATCACACTATTCAGGCAAAAAAATACACACACAAGAAACTGCACTTTAGTATTAGCATGTCACATTATCTAACATTTCTTGCTTGAAGTCCCTCAGGTATTATAATTATGCATATCAGTAGAGGAATACCTTCATTTTATACTGAAAAAACAATATTAGTATCATTACTACAATAAACCATCACAAACATTGGTACTTTTACTAGTTCACACTTTGCTTTTGAGGTAGTAATCCAATGATGCGCACACTAGAGCTATATAAAGGATATCATTTCAAAACTTACTATTGATTAGGACTAATGTTCTTCTACTTCATTTGTATTATATCATCTATCATGTCATGATTTTGAAACTATGAAAGCAAGTTAAAGAAATGGTAGATAACTAAACAGCAGCCCCACATTTTTTTTTTCTTGCTTTGCAGCATTTGTATCACACACACAACACGACACAATGACACACACACACACAGCCAGAGAGCGAGACAGTGTGTGTCAGTCTCACACTCAGTTACACACTGATCATTGATTACACTTTTACAGTGTCATGTTAGTCTGTTAAATGAAAATAATAATAATTATGAAAGATGTCACAGTGTGGCATAAAACTGACTAATGACATTGACACTGGTAACAGTTACACATATCACACAAGGCAAAGAATGACAGATGCACAGTAATACAGATCACAGAGAACAACAGTAACTGACACCCAAATCATTGGCACAAACACTGAAACAGTGAGTACCATCAGTGGAACACACACAATTTCATTGTACATGCTTCATACCTGCAATGCCAGATGTCAGAGCTGAGCCCTCACCAAGAAGGTGTTCACGAAGTCAGTAAATGGGTGAATTTTCTGCAGAGGCCCACCCCCAGTCTTCACAGCAGCAGCCTTCTGCCCCGATACCTCCTTCTTCACATCCATCCATTTGTAGCGCCACGCCGCCCCCAAGGCTGACACATCAGCTGCAACCCTCTCCCATGCTTCGTTCTTCTTCTGATCATGTTGTTACCAGTATTTATCCTACACAACAGAACTTGTCGGTCATTTCCAATGGCCTGCAAGAGAACAAGAACCTCCGCATGTGTGTAAAGCAGATGGCACGCTGTTCGGAAGCCATTTTGTCAACAACATTGATGCGACGGTCATGCGTAGAACGTTTGCGCTTATTCAAGACATGTGCAGAAGAAGGGAATCCCTCTTTTTATCTGACTTCACCCTTTGCTTTCTGGACACTTCATAGGTAGAAACTGAGACAAAACCCAGAGAATAAAGATACGAAAATAGATTTCGCTGAACCCACAGGGTTTGTATCCAGGAGGTGATCTTGCTGTAGAAGTTTACCAACGACATGTATGTACAGCCCCAGGCGGGACAGTCTTATTACACAATGAGGACGCAACAGCACAAAACATGGGACTGAGTAAAACATGAAGCGAAACAAGCACACAATGACATAACACAGAGGGCACCAAAATACAAAGCAAAGCAAATACACAAGGAAACAAAATATGGGAAAGCACAATCACAGAGAAGAACAAGTATACAACTAAACAAGACTGCATGGAACGTCATAGTATTGAAGCAGAAGAACCACACAACGAAACAAAACACTGGACAACATGATAACAAAGCAAAACAAGTATGCTTTCAAATCTATTCATGTTGCTTTCAGCTCAGCTGACCGTGAAGACCATATGAAAACTCATTTCATCAAAATTAATGCCTTTGACAAACAAATTCATAAACAAAGAGCAGGGACAGCACAATCACAAAGCAAAACAACTACAGAAGAAAACAAGACAATGTGGGACAAGACAATTAGTGCTGGAATAATCTTCATCAATGCCTATCTTGTGCTGAATTAGATGAAGATTAGTGATTGCTCGAATGCGTTGTGTGTTTTGTCTTGTGATTCGTTTGTCAACGCTTTTTTTTTACGAAATTTTAGCAATAATTTTTCAAATTTTCATTAGATTTGCGCCTGCAGGCGCCTCACTTTGCAAGTAGATCTTTTTCTGTGATGCCTGTAGCTGAATGAAATGCCAAGACAGAGCAGCAAATTCAAGTAGAGTCCCCAGGAAATTCTAGAGCCAGCCTAACGCACAAAGAATTGACTGTAGTTAGACACCTCTCCTACCCTCTCGTCCTGTCATGCTGCAGCCTATATAAGCTCCTTGGACGTCTACAACAAGACAAAGACTGTAACCTACAGTCTGCTAGTCGGCTGGTCTGACCAACCCACTTTTCACATGAACGGGTGGCCCCGTGGATATTGTACTCGCGTTAAAAGCGACAGGAGGTCCATGATTGGAGGCCCTCATGGAGTGGTTTATTATCCCCCCTTCCCCCTCCACCTGTTCCCAAGTGATGTTAGAAGTAGCAGACTCTTCCAAAGAGACAGAGACAGACACACACACACACACATACATATACAAACCCTCCAGATGTGCGCTTCAGCTTCACAACCTTCTATTTCTACAAACACAAGTACACAAATGCAGCTCGCACTCCCCCCCCCACTTTTGTACAGATGATTCACACAGAGGCAAGAAAGGCACAAAGGGATGAGTGGAGCACAGGCCGTGACCAGGCACTGTCAGTGGCAACAAAGAGGCCCACGTGATATGTTCCTCTTCACAACTGGCAGATTGCACAGGGCCAGGAACAAGAATCTTGCACTGCGTATCAGGACTGGATGAAAACTCTCTCTCTCTCTCTCTCTCTCTCTCTCTCTCTCTCTCTCTCTCTCTCTCTCTCTGGGAGTCTGTGTGTGTGTGTGTGTGTGTGCGTGCGTGCGTGCGTGCGTGCGCGCGTGCGTGCGCGCGTGCGTGCGTGTGTGTGTGTGTGTGTGTGTGTGTGTGTGTGTGTGTGTGTGTGTGTGTGTATGTGTGTGTGCGCGCATGTGTGTGCGTGTGTGCATGCAGGCACATGTCTAAGAGTATGTGTGTGTGTGTGAGCACACTCGCGTGCATGCGTGCATTTGTGTATGTATGCGTAAGAGTGTGTGTAGGAGAGAGAGAGAGAGAGAGAGAGAGAGAGAGAGAGAGAGAGAGAGAGAGTATATGCACACACGTGCATGTGTGCATATATATGTGTGTGTGTGTGTGTGTGTGTGTGTGTGTGTGTGTGTGTGTGTGTGTGTGTTCACATCCATTCACTACCTTATCTTCCGAGATCGTTAACTGGCACTGATATAATGCTTATCTTAGTTCATCCTATCCGAATCATCTCCCCCACTCCACAACACACACATACACACACACACACACACACACACACACACACACACACACACACACACACACACACATTTTATCTCACTGAAAAGATGGTCTGATGTATAAATAATATGATCAGAAGTACATTGTCCAAACGCATCTCTAATCATGCCTACAACGGACTAAAGATAGGATTACTCCTAAGCGTATTAAGAAACACATAAATAAATAGATCTGTGAAAAAATAATCGGCCTCGAGATATAAAGACACTGCAATGAATGAATTGATCCTAATCAAAAAGAATTGCATGCATCTTAAGAAAATGATAAAAAGAAATGCTATACATCTTTAAAAACAATAGCCCACAGGACAATGTAACTAACTGATGAACATATCATTAAAAGGGAACATAAGTATATGGTTTGATTCCTGCATTTCAAAAATCTTTGAACGCATTTATCCACAATATCACAAAGAAACTTTGCAAATTTTATAAATATATCTAAAAGAAAAAAACCTGACAAAGTGCATGAACGTTAACAAGAAGATGAAAAAAAAAAGAAGAAATTGGGCTCAGCCATGATTATATCCCCTTCCACCCCAAACAGTCATCATCTCTGAAAGATAGGAAGAGCAGTTGGAATGTATATTATCCCTCACCAGACGAAAAAAAAAAAACACAGACAAGGGTGGTAACTGTTACGCCAATTAAAACAGGGTCCGATAACTCCCAGCAATTTCCATTTCCGGGGATGCGGGTCACAAAATGGGTTTCAAACGTACAGGTGACCCGTTAGGGAACAGTGAGTCACAGACCTTAACATCTCTGGAGTCCAGCCTGATGACAACGCTGCCTACCTCCTCACCTTCGTTACATACCTGCCTAGTCTCTGAAGGGCAGCCAGGTGCTCTTTGACAGCTGGGTGGACTCGGGAGGATGTGATCAGAGAGGGCACACAACCCTCTCATCCTGCTTGACCTTGGTTTTAATCTCGAGCAAATGATCCAACCACTGTATCCCCTTCCCCCGCCCCTTCCCTTTCCTTCCCCTCTACCCTCACCATTTTCCTTGCATTTATGATTTCCCCTCCCCCACCCGTACTCCTCCAAGGTAATTATAAACATTTTTGTTCACATGATCACTTACTAGTGTGTTTTAGCTTGAGAAAACAGCTGGGTTGAGATGGTTGAAATGGGTGACACTTTTCATGATTCACTGCAAGCTCTTGCTCTTGCTCTTCTATTTTCCCATTAAAAAAAAACTGTTGTTTCGCTATCTTGTGGTTTTGGTTTGATGGGGTTATTCACATTCTTGCTTAACTGATAAACACAAAGCGCATTGTCGCGATTTCGAATGATGCAGTACTCCACATGCTCATATTACGATGGAGGCGCGTTTGGCAGTAAAAACTGAACAACAAACGATATGCGTGCTTCTTTCCAACCTGTCAAGATTTCTCCAAAAAGTGACATCTGTGACAGAGTTGGAGAAACGAAGCACTTCTGTTATTCATGCAATGACTGCCTCCTCTAAAAACAGACAAACAAACAAACAACAAAACGAAAAGCCTAAAAACAAGAAACAATTACAACGACAAATAGACTAAGGAAACAACAGCAACACAGATAAAGGGGGAAAAACTCAAACAAACGAAAAGCAAAGAAAAGTCAACGCTTCTCCCCTTGAGAGGGATAAACAGCGGCAGTGTCCATATTTTTTTCGACCATACGATTTTGGCTGCAAAACCAAAAATCAGAAATACTAATGGCTTCCAAAACAAAAATCAGAAATAACAATCATCATCATTTTAAACGACATTCATAACTGAAGCCTCTAGACAATGATTCGTAAACTTTGGGTAAAGGGGTCCAACGTCATTCATCAGAGAACGTTGTGACCTCAAGCCTACCCAGTGTTCTTGAGTTTATCCTGTGTCCTCCAATGACCCCATCTGTACCACCTAAATTTAAGGTTACCATGAATCTTCAATGTCCGTAACCGACCGCAAAGTTGTCATGTGACCTCGAGAGAAAACCAAGTGCCCTCACGTGACCACAAAGCTACCAAGTGACCTCAAGATTACCAAGTGTCTTTTAGAGACCACAGGGTTACTAACGCCCTCAAGTGACCAAATGTGTCTCAAAGATTACCTATCGTCTTCACGGTTACCAAACAACTCACCGTGATCAGGTGTCCTCCAGAGCAAAACCAGAAAGAATCAGGATATTAATTGATATTTATTTTATTGCACATGCTCTCTTAACTTCGGGCACTTACTGAAAAAAAAATCATTCAAGACAATCTAAAACCCTGTTTTCTCTCTCTCTCTGTCTGTCTCTCTCTCTCTCTCTCTCTCTCTCTCTCTCTCTCTCTCTCTCTCTCTCTCTCTCTCTCTCTCTCTCTCTCTCTCTCTCTCTCTCTCTCTCTCTCTCTCTCTCTCTCTCTCTCTCTCTCTCTCTCTCTCTCTCTCCATGAATGTACCATTCAACCCTGTTTACTTTTGCACGTTTGTTATTTTTCCCAGCTCAGAATTTATGACACATGCAGGTGTCAAGCTCTATATCATTGTGCAGTGAAAGGAAATCAGTCATGTGCCGTGTGTGTGTGTGTGTGTGTGTGTGTGTGTGTGTGGGGGGGGGGTGACGTACTGTGTATGTATTGATGACAATATCTATACCTATTTATCCATCTGGAATCACACACACACACACACACACACACACACACACACACACACACACACACACACACACACACACACACACACACACACACACACACACACACGCACGCACGCACGCACGCACGCACACACACACACACACACACACACACACACACACACACACACACACACACGGTTTGTGTGCTGTGTGTGTGTGTGTGTGTGTGTGTGTGTGTGTGTGTGTGTGTGTGTGTGTGTGTGTGTGTGTGTGTGTGTGCGAGTGCGTGCGCACGCGGGCGCGTGTGTGTGTGTTCATATGCATAGATAGATAGATTTTCAGAGAGAGAGAGAGAGAGAGAGAGAGCTTTCAACGTTTCCTTACACTCTTTTACTTAACTTATTTACAGCTTATATCTAGTGTGCAATGTTGTAATACCAGGTACATGCTGTTTGGAAGTGTTTGGGATCAGTCTTGTAATACCACACCTTCTATAGATGGTACATGACGCTTTTTAGAGCGTCTGATAACCCGACACAAAACCATCATGACTGCCCCTCACAGTCTGTATTACGGTAAGTCTGTTCCTGATATAAAGACCTTGCATCATCTGACTTGATCGGTTGCTAACAGACAATCTGGGTGACTTGGATTTAGAGCAAGCTTACTCACTTTAGGAGTTGGACAGAATTGTCACAAATCCATGTATTGCAAGATCACCAACTTTTGAAAACTGAACGAAATTCAGTAGTTCCGTATAGTGCAAGACAAAGAGATTTGAAGATTGTTTGCGCTATACACAACTATTGAATATTGCGCCAGTTTGATAGTTGACATAGTGCAAGGTTACTACTTTAAAAGTCTGGGTTTTAATAGTTTCGTATAGAGCAAGGTTACTACTTTAAAAGGCTGGGTTTCAATAGTTTCGTATAGAGCAAGGTTAATACTTTACAAGGCTGGGTTTCAATAATGTCGTATAGTGCAAAGTTACTTATTTAAAAGGCTGGGTTTAAATAGTTTCGTAGAGTGGAAGGTTACTATTTTACAATGTTGGGTTTTAATAGTTATGTAGAGTGCAAGTTTGTCACCTTTACAAAAGACTTTTATTGCAAAAACAAGACTTACACACTTGAAAGAGAAGTTTGACCAGGTTTGGAGTACTGACGCTGTTTTATTGTTCCATATTATACAACATTTCTATTTTTAGAAATACACACGGTTTAAAGTGATCTGTCAAGGGTACGTTAACTAGCTCTGGAAGACTGATACAGTGTTGATAACTCTGTGTAAAGCAAATTTACTGGCAGCAAAAGACTTCCACACATAAGCAGATTGCATATTTTATACGTCTGTAAGTTTGGAAAGTATAACTTTGAATCTGTTTCGACAGAGTGATATTGTAAACCGTCTATGTTCGATAATTGGTTATAGGGGTTCGATCTGATAATAAATGCGGGAATTGTCAGTCCTTGAGTTGAAAGTATCTGATGAATATAGTTTCGTACAATTAAAATGGGACAGACAGCTGCAAAAGAAGAACTAGATGTGCAGCTTACATTTCTAATCACTGGTCATATCAAAATTAACACAAAAGCTAACATAGGAGAAATGTGTCCTGAATGGACTCGTTTTAGTATTAATCATCTTATTTCAGCATGAATGAAAAAAGTGTCAAAGTACTACGGATGAGCATACACACACACACACACACACACACACACACACACACACACACACACACACACACACACACACACACACGGGCGCGCGCACGCCTGCGCCCCGAAGGTTACTATTATACAATGTTGGGTTTTAATAGTTTTGTAGAGTGCAAGCTTGTCACCACCTGATTCTTTACACTAGCTCATAAAAAGCGTTCCTTTCTGATTTATTTCACTTGGGTCAGATTGCCTTTACCGAATTAAAACTCCCGACCAGGATTTTAGTTTCAATATAATATAAAACATGGTATGTTCTCTTTTTGTGGAAAAACACGAAACCGCTTTACTAACACCTAAACAGAGGACAGACGAACGAAAAGGAGGAGGGGTGTGTGGGATCTCCCAGTACGAGAGAAGATCCATGGACCCTGTGATCCTCTGGTTTCCCAGCCAACTGCTTTATATCCACTGAGCCACGTGTTCACCAGACGTATGGGTGACAGCAGACTTGCTTGCACGTGATCAACATTTGGCTGCAATAGATCAGTTTCAGGAAAAAAAGGGGAAAATTAAGCCTGTCTTTCCATTGCAAGCAGAGTCACCTTTTCTCACTTATAGGTCACGAAAATTGATCTAAGAGCCAAATACTTGATTTGTACGCGTGGCAGGATCGGGATATGAATTTTCTATGTTAAAGGCCGCACCATTTAACATCCAAGTTTTAGCCTTCTCTCTCTCTCTCTCTCTCTCTCTCTCTCTCTCTCTCTCTCTCTCTCTCTCTCTCTCTCTCTCTCGCTAGCTCTCTCTACCAAATATCCTTCAAATTGGATCCAATGTCCATGCTCCAGTTGCTAAACACGACAGCTGATGAGTTGAAAGACGACGGGGAGGACTGACGTGATAGAGGCATCAACCTTTAGAGAGAGTTGGGATTCTTCTTGAGTCAAGAAGTGAAAGAGCTGCAACGAGAAAATGACAACTCCGCAACAGCATCGACAGCCTCAAGAGGATAACCAAATTCTTAGACCAAAAGACTAATGATCTGGAAGGCCGTTTAAAACGGAGGACCTGATTTTTTTGTAGGCTGGTCCGAAAGAAGGATGGATCTCAGCAGGAGTGTGAAAACCTTGTCCATGACACGCATGTGAGCAAGCTGGATCCTACTGGAGACTTCCATTTTGATCGAGTCCACCATCTCAATTCAAAGAGTAACTCACCAGTGATTGCTTGTTGCACATACATAACTAAGAACTTGAATGCAAGATATGAACTGAATAATTCCAGTGTTAATAGGTGAGAACTTTTTATTTCCAGGAAACTAACCCTTCATCAAAAGACAGCCAAGAGTGAAGGAAAACCTGTGACCATGGTCTTTGACAACCTACTTACTTAGTATCGCATCGACGAAAGTGATGGACAAAAAACTCAAGGAAACTGTATAAGGGGGAGGCTGCCCTCCAGTGACACCAGTGTTGTTCAGCCAGTGTAGACAAGACTGCCATGCACAACAGGCAGTGTGCAGCGGTGACAGTGATCCTGTCAGAATCAGTGATGCCTTGGACAGAATAAACATGGGTTCTGTGTTGACTCCTTGGTTTACACATTTTGTACACTGTGGGGAAATGCTTTGAATATCTAGCTTTCACGTGTTATTTCTTTTTAGTCCAGTGTAGTGTCTACACATGAAAGTCAAACCCTGAAATGTTTTGCGTCTTGTGATTATGACACCACCGATCTAAGAAGTAGGGATGATTTCGCTGTAGAACAGGGACAAAGTTTTTCACATGGTGTTACAGAGGATAACAATAGCAGAATGTCTAAACGAACAAAAAAGATGAGTGTTTTTTGTTACTGTTTCTGCTAATATGAGAAACTAGCCATTGTCGTGTCATGAAAGAGAT
>JADBJO010006964.1:95191-107691 GCA_016801955.1 Conus betulinus
AAACAAAACTGACTACTAAAACCAAGTTATTGTCAGATTAACTCAAGGTTGTACTGACACAAAACAAAACACGGGACAGCATTATCACGAGTAGAACAAGGATACAAAAAAAGCAAGACAACATAAACACAAACAAACCAAGTACCCAACGAAACAAGACAAGGTGGGACAACCTTATTACACAATGAACACACAATTGAACAAAATGGGACTGAGTAAGCGACGAAGCGAAGCGAAAAACACACAACAAACGAAAAAAACCCAGGGCACCAAAATACAAACCACAACAAATACACAGGAAACAAATACGGGAAAGCACAATCACAGAGAAGAACAAGTATACAACAAAACAAGACTGCATGGAACTTTATAGTATTGAAGCAAAAGAAGCACACAACGAAACAAGACACGGGACAACGTCATAACAGAGCAAAACAAGTACGCTTTCAAATCTAGTCATGCTGCTTTCAACTCAGCCGACCGCGAAGACCATATGAAAACTGTCATTTCATCAAAATTAATTCCTTTGACAAACACATTCATAAACAAAGAGCAGGACAGCACAATCACAAAGCAAAAACACTACAGAATAAAAAAACACAATGTGGGACAAGACAATTAGTGCTGGAATAATCTTCAACAACGCCCATCTTGCGCCGAATTGGATGAAGATGAGTGATAGCTCGTTCATTTTCGTTGTCCTGAGTGCTGTGTATGTTGCCTGAAGAAGACCTAAGAAGTCGAAATGCGTCGTGTTTTGTCTTGTGATTCGTTTGTCAACGGTTTTTTAGGCAGAATTTTAGCACGCGTGCTTGCACATATGGATCAAACGATACGTCAGTGCGTTTGATTATTTGCAGACCACAGACTCACAAAGATTCATACACAAGACAACACTCAGTAAAAATCATACTGGCATCACACACCACATCTTCATCTTCATCCGTATAGTGTCCTCAATCAACAGGCTGATTATTCTGACACTTGTGATGGAGGGGTAAGCGCAGGAGAAAAAAAAAAAAAAAGCTTGTGACCACTGGTGGAGTTTACGAGCTCACGACGTGAACACGCCAAGAGACGCGGCTCCAACCACAGCCTCAGTCAGTGAATCGTTCCACTCAAGGATGGTTCGCGGGAGGAACGAAAAACTCCGGTAGTCGCGTTGACACTGAAACCTGGCAAGCTGCCCTGAGTGTGCTCTCCTGTCCCTCTCTTAGGTGCTCTCAACTTTGGCTGCTGGGTTTTACCAATTTTGCCAAAATCTACCTGGACCATGTTGTTAATGATTTTGTACATCATTGTGAGCCTTGCGATCTTACGTCGGCTTTGTAGGGATGTCCATCCGAGGTGGTGTAACATGTTGGAGACGCTAGCAGTTCTTTTGTAGCGATTTAAAACGAAACGTGCTGATCTTCGTTGCACAGCCTCAATTTTGGTGATCTGTCCTTCTTTGTACGGGTCCCACACAGTACTTGCGTATTCGAGAACAGGCCACACCATTGTCTTATAGGCTATGTCTTTGAGTCTGATGTTTCTGACTCTGAGGTTTCTTCGCAAAACCCCTAACGTTTTGTTGACTTTTTTCGTGATATTATGAACACGGAGGTCCCAATCTAGGATTTGCGAGATGGTGACCCCCACATACTTCGCCCAGGTGACATTAGCGAAAGTCGAAAGGTTGTGCAGCTGGTACGATGGTGTCAGCAGCTTCTTCTTTCTCTTGGGACTGATAACCGGGAGGGTGGTACATTTCCTGGGGTGGAATGACATCCCAACTCGCTCCCATTTCTCTAGTTGTTGGGCCCGGTCTTGTCCTGCTGTTACTGGCCTATAGACAGCAGTGTCATCTGCAAAAAAGTCGCGTGGATGAGGAGTCAGTTCCGAGCAGGTCGTTTATGTAAACCAAGAACAAGCTTGGCCCAAGAACAGAGCCTTGGGGTACTCCACATTTCACGGCAACCGAGTCTGACTTCGCACCGTCAACCACCACAGCCTGTTTCCAGTCTTGCAGAAAGCTTCCGTTCCATCTGTTAACATGGCCTCGAACTCCATAATGGTGCAGTTTATGCAGGAGAGGGAATGATTAACCTTGTCGAAGGCTTTGGCAAAGTCCATTATCACGATGTCAGTTTGTTGGCAGGCTTCCATACTCTCGGTCAGCTCCTCCATGAATTCCAGCAGCTGGGTTTCGTACGATCTTTTACGACGAAAGCCGCGCTGTCTGGGAGAAAGGATGTTGTTCTTCTCGAGATGGTCTGTGAGTGAGCTGACTATGACATGTTCCATGATCTTACATGGGATGCTGGTCAATGATACAGGGCGATAATTAGCTGGATCGTAATGTTCGCCCTTTTTAAAGACTGGGACGATGTTAGCTGCTCTCCAGTCTTCTGGTACGATGCCTGTGTCCACAGAGGTTCTGAACAGCAGTGTCAGGACGGAATCTCGCCGAGGGTGCTTAAAGAGCTTGCACATGAACGCAAGCTCTTTAAGCGCCCTCGGCGAGATCCCGTCGGGGCCACAGGTCTTGGGGGGATTTAATCCTTTTAATCCACATAATCAGACCAAACTGATAATGGACACAACACAATCAGTCACAGTAATACCACACATCACACACACAAATCATACCTATGACAGACACTACCTCAAGTGTGAACTGCTTCAAAGTCAGTGTAACACCATACAGCTTCGTGATGGGGTCAAGGCCAGAGGTCAGACTGCAATTCGACCAATCTTAGGGACAAAATGACACAAACAAACGTTCAAGAACTGGACAGTCAACGCTAATTTTCCGTTACAGATCGTCGTTGAACCATCAGGCAACAGCTGACCAGAACTGGATGACATTTAGGACAGACATTTTAGCAGCTGGAGGATGAGTCCACAAAACAAAAACTCCGAGTTGTTTCGATCATCAAACAGGGTTTTTTGTTGGCTTGCTTTTTTTGTTTGTTTTTTTGTTTGTTTGTTTGTTTGTTTTTTTTACTTAATCAAGATTCATAGGTTGTATCTTGAGAATGACAGCTATTCCACAATTCTGAATGTAGATGAATTATGAACGAAGCTGTAGTAGAGCTGACAATGGGTATGAAGGAGAGCAGAAGAAAATAAATATAGGAGGAAAAAGACGAGGACAGAGAGAGAGAGAGAGAGAGAGAGAGAGAGAGAGAGAGAGAGAGAGAGAGAGAGAGTCGGAAGAAAACGAAGATGGAGAAAAAGGAAGAGGGAATAGAGGAAACAAAAAAATAGGTATTTGATTAGTGGGAGAGAGAGGGGGAGAAGAAGAAGAGGAAGAAGAAGAAGGATAGGAAAAAGGAGAAAAAGAGGAAGAAAAAGTATTATTGTTAGTATTATTATTATTGCCATCATCAGTAGTAGTAGAAACAGTAGTAGTAGAAAATAGTAGTAGTAGTACTACTAGTAGTGGTAGTAGAAGAAGTAGAAGAAGAAGTAGTAGAAAAAGGAGTAGAAGAAGGAGAAGAAGAAACAGGAGGTCTCTAGGTCAGCCACCGTGTTGCACGTGCACTCACAGGCTCACACACACACACACACACACACACACACACACACACACACACACACACACACACACACACACACACACACACACACACACACACACACACACACGGAGGGTTCCACAAGCCATAGTGATCTCGTTCTGGTGCCACTGTTCTACCAAAAAACTAATGAGTTCAAGAAGGTAACCCATTCTGAGTTTCCACAACACTTTTTAGTGCCTGAGTGTAATTAAACAGAATCTGCCAAAGAAGATACTCCTCCCTTCCCCACAAACCGTGTTAACAGAAGTGCGGAATGGTTCACGTGTCGTCAAAGATAGCACGTTACAGAAGATACCCCTCCAAACTGTTTTCAATGAACGGCTCCAGTGTTTATGTATGGTCAGAGAACATGTCTATTGAAAGTACGTACGGGGTAGACAATCTTCTTGCACAGAGTGTAGTATCCTGAGCAATATGAGCTAGGCAACATATAGGAGACACCTCGTTCTCAACAGGTCTTTGACTGAAAGTCAAGCTGAATGCTCACGTTTTGCTGTTGTCAGAACTAAAGATCGTATTCGTGGACTACAAACTGATCACATTCTCTGTTTTCATCTGTTAGAGGGCATTAATGGCAATCTGACTGGTCTACATGGACACATCGGGTCTCTAAAAGCAGTAAACTGGACTTATTAGGGTGCAAAACATGCAAGATTTATGCAAACATTTATTTTCAGTCAGAGAGACAGAGATGTGACAAGAGAGAAAGGTGAGACAGACACAATGGTTAGAGGTAGTGATTAAGGGGATAGAGACAGGTTAAGAAACAGAATCATGAAAGAATGACAGGGAAAGTTGAGAGAGAGAGAGGGGGGGGGGAGAGAGAGAGAGAGAGAGAGAGAGAGAGAGAGAGAGAGAGAGAGAGAGATAAGACGTTTTAGATTCAGATGTTTTTAATCATATATAGGCTATTCCCCCTCATGATTGGGAGTAATTGAACAAATATTTCACACAATTTTTTATATACATATAATAATGTTAAAATAACGTTTTACGAGATAGCAACTTGGCTTAGCTGAAACGCTTTATACAAGAAAATTGATAGATTTCTGATGGTTCTTTCGTGTTTTTATGCCAAAAGTAAACTTTGTCGAAACAGGAGAGAGAGAGAGAGAGAGAGAGGAGAGAGGGGGGGGGGGGGGAGGAGGAGGAGAGAGAGAGAGAGAGAGAGAGAGAGAGAGAGAGAGAGAGAGAGAGAGAGAGAGAGAGAGAGAATCAACTAATGACAGTGGTCATTCAGATTTCCTATATTAATCCTACCCGACTTACACGTGTTCCTATTTTCCACCACCAAACACACACATTCAAAAAAGACAAAATTAGTTGATACCACACGCCTGACTTTGTTTTGATAAATCAGACGACTACGGAAGATCCATCTATTCGGTTAAAGACGGGTCTTAGAATAAAATGGGTATGGAAGAAATATCTCTATTCTGCACTGCCGCCGAGTCATTTTAATGAACACCACCAAAGTGACTCGGCAGCAGTGCAGTGTCTCCTCTGGTGGGTTGTCTCTTGATGACTTGACATTGATTACTCCCTGCAGATAGCCAGTGCCAGGGCTGCGGCAGGCCGGGCCGGGCTGTGGCTGTGGGCGGGGGTTCAGAATAAGCAGCCTGAGTGCAGTGCTACTGAGGTTGCACAGAACCTGGGACAGCAAACAGAAAAAGGAAAAAAAGAAAGAAAAAAGAAAAGAAAAAAAAGAAAAAGAAAAAAGACAGAAAAAAAAATAATGGCAGGATTTTTTTTTAAATGGGGATGGAAGGATGGGGGGGGGGGGGGGGGGGCTTCTAAACCTGTACCTACCGGCCACGGTGGAGTAGGCCCCCACAAGAAAAGGCGGCACAGCGAAAAGCAGAGACCCGAACCCGGCCACCACGGAGAAGCACTGGGCCTCCCGGCTGCTCCGCACTGACAGCACCCAAGTAAGACTGCCATGGTATGGTGCCCAGGATCTGCACACACACACACACACACACACACACACACACACACACACACACACACACACACACACACACACACTGACTGACTGAAACCAATGTATTGTCAGATTAACTCAAAGTTGTACTGACATTTAAGAAAACATTATGAACAGAATACCAACGTTTTTCATTCAAAGCAAAAGAAGCATAATTAACACATCAAAATACGCGCGCGCACACATACACATACACACACAAGCGCACACACACATGCGCGTGTGCGTACTCACGCACATACACATACACATACGGGCGCGCGTGCCCGCGCGCACACACACAAAGTACGCACTTACATAAATACACAAATACACGCATCTCATACGAACACACCCATACCCTCACATACACTCAAACTTGCACACTCACACACAGACATACACACGCCCCACACACACACACGTACACACACACACACACGCCCGCGCGCGCGCACACACACACACACACACACACACACACACACACACACACACACACACACACACACACACACACACACACACACACACACACACACACACTCATACTCGAGCACTCGTACACACATGCATTCACTCTCATAAACACACGCATGCACGCACACATACGCGCGCACGCACATACACATCCACGCCCATTTAGGATACGCTTCGGTGCTCGCACCCCGATCCGTCGGTGTGCAACAGCAGGGGCCCAGAAATCCACCAGTCGGACAACACACACAAACACACACACACACACACACGCGCGCGCGCGCGCGCGCGCGCGCGCGCGCGCACTTACCGCCTAAAATAAAAAGCTGCATTAATTCGGATATAACATTTGAGGAGGTAACAGAATGTATTTTACATGTCAAAAACGTCTGTTGGATTAGATGGACTATCTAATGAAATGTTAAAGCATTTGACCCCCAATGCTGTTCAGTTTTTACATGTATTTATACAACAATGTTGGTCCTGTGGAGAAAGGCCCCTTATCTGGAAGCACTTATTTGTTATTCCTACACACAAGTAAGGAAAGCCAAGGGCAGATAAAAACAGCTATCGACCCATCACTCTAACGTCTCATGTTTGCAAACTTATGGAGAAAATAATATTAAATAGATTAGTCCCATTTCTGTGAAAACAAAGTATTCTTCCTCACAATCAAACAGGCTTTCGGAAAGGCCGTTCTACCACTGAACATCTAGTAAAACTAACGACGCAAATTAAACAACAGTTTGCTAGGTGGAGAAATATTCTTACAACTTTTTTAATGTAAGGAAAGTTTATGACCAAGTATGGCATTACAGATTATTACAAAAGCTTCGGAAACACAATTTAAATGGTAATATGTATAACTATATACAAAATTTTCTGGCAAATCGTTTCATACAAGTAAGAGTTGGAAGCACATACTCAAAGCTTAGAGAACTCCATATGGGGCTTCCCCAAGGTTCAGTTCTATCACCTATGTTATTTAATATACTGATAGCAGATCTTCCAAAGAATCTTTCGAAAGATACAGTTTTAGCCCAGTACGCAGATGATTTATGTATGTGGTTGAAGGTAACAATAAAGCGTTATACCCCAAATAGAGCTTTAAATTATACCAAAAGAGTATACCGAAATGAATTAGATAAAATTACCAGGTTCATGAAGGAACATGGATTATCACTATCATTTGAAAAAACACAAATATTGTTCTCTTTAACTCAGGGTATA
The DNA here is from genome assembly GCA_016801955.1 of Conus betulinus. Classification (NCBI taxonomy): domain Eukaryota; kingdom Metazoa; phylum Mollusca; class Gastropoda; order Neogastropoda; family Conidae; genus Conus; species Conus betulinus. The sequence continues at coordinate 102,428 of JADBJO010006964.1, forward strand.
ACCCTGAAAATCTGCTTATTTTTACTATCAATGGCAATGTAATTTATTTATGCACAAAGTGTTAAGTTCTTGGGTGTCTACCTGTTATCTAAACTTACCTGGAATCAACATATAGAGTACATATTGGAAAAAGGTAGCAAGACTTAACATTTCCTTAAAATCATAAATAAACAACGCCGGGGTCAAGGTACAAAAGCACTTTTATGCCTTGCTAACTCCTTAGTTCGATCTCGTTTAATTTACGCCCAGGAAATATTATTTCGTGCTCCAAAATACTTATTAAACAAGTTTACAAAGTATAAATTGCAAATCTTTCAAACCGACTCTTGGAGTCCCATCTCATGCTTCCAGTCTAGGGGTTTATAAAGAGGTAGGTGACGAGCACGGGAAAAGCTATTCAGCAAATTTTGTAATAAATTCGTTTGCAAAAATGACACGTTTTGTACGGAAAAAAAAAACTGGGCTACATTTCCGAATAAAAATGTGTTAAAAGAGCCAAATCAATCCACTCACTACAGCCAGTACATTCGTTTGTCTCTGATATGATTAATTCCACAGAATTAAAAAGCAAAGCAAAGAAATAGCACCGAAACCATCTTTTTCACCTGTACCATCTTGGGAACAAATTAGACCTATTTTTGATATTGATCATACAGATTTGAACAAAATTCACCCTCCAAACGTTTCAAGGAATCTAGTTAATGAACACCCAGAGAACTCTTATGCTGACTACATTAAAATATACACAGATGGGTCTGTGCTTGAAAATGGTAGCACAAGTGCAGCATATATAATTCCTACATTGAAAGCAGTCAAGCATTATCACATAGGTCAGCATTATTCTATTTTTACTGCAGAGTTGATTGCCTTTTTAATGTTATTGTGCCATATTGAAGAGCTACCCGTAAATGTGTGGTAAAATATTGAATTGTGTTGACTCAAAATCGGCATTACAAGCTATCAAAGGTCATAATGTCAAAAAGCGTGTTGGAATGATTCTCGAAATCAAACATTTAGTTCATAAATTGTCAAACAAAGACATTAGTGTAACTTTTTATTGGGTTCCTTCCCACCGCAGAGTATACTCTAATGGCCTGGTTGATAGAGCAGCTAGAAGTGCAGCACGAAGTACTGAAGGGGCAATTTAACTAAACATTGAATTAGATTTGCATGAATGTTATAGACACATTGAAAAAGTAGCCGACGGGAATTTTGAAGGCATCAATGAGCCGATCTTCTCTCACCTGCATTAAAGATTCCGAGACACTGCATTCATATTTGATGCTAAGGCATATATCTGATGCAGGGTTAAGACCAATTACATCTTTGATGTTTAAAATTCGTTTAGATGTTTTCAAAACAAATACTGTAAAGACGTCAAATGTGTATGTGGGAACCATATTTCAGTGAATCGTCTGCTTTTGCACTGTCCTAATATCAAAGACCAAATTACTAACAGTGCAGGTAGCTTACTCGTAAAAAGACCGTTAATGTTTGAAAGAATTGTGGATTATTTTTTTATCTTTTGCGAACTTTTTGCTGAAATACTGCATTTTAGGCCTCTCGGTATTCTTCTATTAGTGACCCGTATATTTTGGTTTCAGTTGGGATGCACTATTCTTCTTGTGGCTATTTGTTGATTACTTGATAGTTGCCCCCCCCCCCCGTCCCCCCCCCCCCCCCCCCCTTCCCCCAATATATTTGCTTTTCTACATATGCATTCTTACACACACACACACACACACACACACACACACACACACACACACACACAAACACACACACACAACACACGGATTTTTTTCACAATTTTACAAAATAATTGAAGCATTTCACATGCACAATCAATCACTACTTTCATATCCATCCTCTCCCTTCTCCATTTATCTTCTCTTTCCTGCCTTTCTCCGCCTCTCCTCTATCTCCCATCCCCCTCTCTCCCACCCCTTGTACCCCCCCCCCCCCTTCTAATGTCACTTGAGGGTGAACAGACATTAAACTAAAGAACTAAACCAAAAAAAAAAACTAACACCGCTGTGTAACGGGTGTGTATTGCTGCGCTGTGTTCATTGTGTTGTGTTGCACTACATTGTGTTGCACTGTATTGTGTTGTACTGTGCTGTGTTATGTGTTGCACTGTATTGTGTTGTAATGTATTGTGTTGTACTGTATTGTCTTGTACTGTGTTGTACTGTGCTGTGTTTATTGTACTGTGTTGCTCTGTATTGCGTTGTACTGCATTGTGTTGCACTGTATTGTGTTGTATTGTGTTGTACTGTATTATGTTGTACTGTCTTGTCTTGTACTTTGTTGTACTGCACTGTGTTGTACTGTACTGTGTTGCACTGTACTGTGTTGCACTGTACTGTGTTGCACTGTACTGTGTTGCACTGTATTGCGTTGTACTGTATTGTGCTGTATTGTATTGCGTTGTACTGTGTTGTGTTATATCGTGTTGTACTGTACTGTGTTGTACTACTTTGTGTTGCACTGTATTGTGTTGTACTGTGTTGTGTATCATCGTCTTGCGCTGTATTGTGTTGTGTTGTAGTGTGCCATGCTACCTATTACTGCATTGTGTACAGTTGTAGAGTATTACGTTGTCTTGTACTATATTGTGTTGTTGTGCACTACTTTGTCCTGTTCTGCATTGTGTTGTAGAGTACAACGTCGTCTTGTACTATATTGTGTTGTTTTGTACTACGTTGTCCTGTACTATATTGTGGTGTAGAGTACTACGTTGTTCTGTACTACATTGTGTTGTAGAGTACTACGTTGTCTTATACTGCATTGTGTTGTGTAGAGTACTACGGTGTCTTGTACTGTATTGTGTTGTAGTGTACTGTGTTGTCTTGTACTGTATTGTGCTGAGTGTACTGTGTTGTCTTGTACTGTATTGTGTTGTATTGTAATTCATGCTGTTGTCTTGTGTTGAACTATAGTGCACTGTGTTGCATGTACTGTACTGTGTTGTGGAGAGTACCACGTTGTCCTGTACTTTACTGTGTTGTAAAGTACCATGTTGTCTTGTACTGTATTGTGTTGCAGTGTGCTGAGTTGTCTTGTCCTGTTTTTGTGTTGTAGTGTACTATGTTTTCTTGTGTTGTAGTGTACTGTGCTGCCTTGTACTGTTCTGTGTTGTGTTGTATTGTGGTGTACTGTGTTGTGTTGTCCTGTGTTGTGTTACACCTCAGTCAGCTGTTTTGCCTTGCACTGCACTGCAATGTATTAAGGAATACTGTGTTGTCTTAAAATGCATCGTATTGTAAAGGTTGCACTTTTCTGAATTACATTGTACTGTATGGTACTGAATTGTCTTGTACTGTATTGTGTATTTTACTGTTCTTTACTTTCGACCATGTTGTACTGTATGCTGTTTTACTGTACGTAATTGTACAGTTTTGTTTTGTACTGTTTTGCTGTGTCTTATGTTGTACTTCATGGGACCCTGTGGCACTGCACAACATATTTTCTGTACCACATCGTGTTGGTTACGCACTATATTGCACGCATTCCATTTTATGCACTGTACTGCATTGCATTGCATGTTTTTTGTATTCTACTTCGTTGAATTCCAGCGTATTGTGTCAGACTGCGCTCTGTTACATTGTTCTGTATAACTGTATTCCTTAAAACAGATTTCACTGCGTTACACTCGGTCTGCTCTCTCCGGGGAAGAAAGTGTTGCATCGTCAGAGCGTGGCGCCACCTATGTCTTTCTGCCTTCTGTATCTTCCCATGTAGGGGGGGGGGGGTAATCAAGTGTGGACATTTCAATGTGTATTTGATATCCATGCCAGCATGCTGTCAGCCCTGAGGTAGCCCTAGTAGTCGGCTGGGCTACAAACATCCTGCACAACACCATACCTACATTCAAAGGCCCCCTCCCCCTCCTCACCTTTTTTGGTTCACTTCTCAGGTTCCACCTTCCCACCTCTGACCTTAACCTGTCCCTGCAGCCTGCTCCTTTACTGTTTTTTTTTTCTGAACAGTCCTCCTTTCCGTTCCTACTGGTGATACATTGTTATCTCTCTCCCAACAGCCAGAAGGGAAGTACTGTTTTGTTCATGTTTGTTTGCCATTCTCACTCTCCGATGAAGACTTTGTGTCCAAAATTTACTTGTCTGTTTTGTACAGTCTAATAAACGCAAAAGAAACTTTCTTCCCCAGTTCTAAAAGCAATGCATGACGCACACATATGTGTTGCATATGTAAGTTTTAATGTGGCTACAGTTCATAGCAGCCAGCTTTGCTGGACAGTGTTATTGAAACTGGAGAAAATCAAAATGCGTGTCTTTTACACATGATCACACATACCATAAGTTTAAATATGAGTACAATACAAAAAAACAAAACAAATAGCAAAGTAGTTTCGTTTTCCGACGTACCTAAATCTGATTGTGTAAGTTTGGAGAATGGTTTGCGCAAATGAGATGCAGGATGGGTGAACCTCGGTTGCATTACCTGAAATGTGTTCAGAAACAGTAAGGTAGTCTATACTGGCACTACCATGTAGTTTAGAAATGCTGACTTAGAATGCCTCATCGGTCAGTGTACAATGTATTCCAGCATGTAATTGTAACAATGCATATCTTTCTAGGTATCTTTTCCTTGCTTCATTATGTTCCGATTTTCAAAAGTATCTTATATTACAGGAATGAATAAGAAATGCTGAAGAAGAGGGGACAGCTTTGCTTATAATCTGTGTATCGAAATCCTGTGTTTGATTAGAAATTAAACAGAAACTTGTTGCATTGTATTTCACTTCCATCATATAAAAAATGGGATGCAGCATAACGCAAATTGTTATTTTGAAGCAAATTTTAAAATCGCCAGCTTTTTCTTTAAATTCTGGAATGTCTTTTGCGTTCCACTCCTTTTTCCTTTCCTTTCCCTTTCTCTTCCTTCTTTCTTCTTTTCAGTGGTTACACTGTGCTGTAATGTTTTTTCTGCAGTTGTGTTACAATACACTTATTTTGTTTTTAATGCAAATCAGACCGTCACCTTGACATCATATTGTTTAGATTGTCACACTGGACACGGGCAAAACCAGAAAAAGAATCAGAACATTAAATGATATTCATTTTATTGTATAATGTTCTCTTCTCTCAGCTTTGCGCACTTATTGAAAAAAAAATTAATTCATAGACAAACAACCACCCTGTTTTCTTTCTCTGTCTGTCTGTCTGTCTGTTTTTTCCATAAAATGTATTATCCCTGTTAGTTGTTGTTTTATTTCCGCACATTTGTTTTCCCACCCAGGT
>JADBJO010006964.1:110191-122412 GCA_016801955.1 Conus betulinus
AACTCGAAACCTCATGTATTTTTATTTAATAAAAAGCGTTTAAAGCTACATTGTTGTTCACGTTTCTGAATGTATGAATTTGGATCATTGGACTTGGTTAATAGATGTGAATGATCGTTTCCCTTGCAGTTCTAACCTCTTTCATGAAGCAGGGCAATAGTCAGTTCTATGAATAAATAAGAGTATCCGTATAACCCCCTGACCCTCACTTCCTCGCCCCTTCCCTCTCTAACATTCAGTAACATTTAAAATTGGCATAGGACAAGGCACATATGGCTTGTGATAGATGGGAATCTTTCACTGCCGTTTAGTATTGACGTTCAGTTAATGACAGTGTTTTACTCTGAATGCGGTAGGTCCATATACTATATACTTTTATCGCCAGACAATGTGACAATAAAATGCCAACCTCATTATGAAATACCTAAGACTCCCAACACGTGGTTTTACATTCTAATTCGTGGCTTGATGTGTGTATGCGCGCACGCGTTGAGTGCGCGTGTGTGTTGTGGTGGTGTTTCCTAATCTCTCCTATCGCTCTCTCTCCTATCTCTCATCTCTCCTCTCGCATCTATCTCCTCTGTGTGTGTGTGTGGTGTGTGTGTGTGTGGGTGTGGGGTTGTGTGTGTGAGTGTGTGTGTGTGTGTGTGTGGTTGTGTGTGTGTGTTGTGTGTGTGTGTGTGTGTTGTGGTGCCATTTGGAAAGATACTCAATTTGTCACAACTGGAAGATTACAATATTGCTGAATCACGAAGATGATAAAAGTCAAACTCAAAAAAATAAAACACCTGAACCAAACTGAGCACCTGCTTATGAACTTCAAAGTAAAACAGTACGATGATAACTTCTGGCCCTTAGAATAAGGGATGTTTGGCATGAGCATTACAAACCATATGCCAAAGCCGTTGACCTGATCTGGACAATTGGGAATCCTACCGTGCTTCTCTTTGGTCATTTTGCGAAATTTCATGATCACTCCTGATCATGTTTCGTCTTCCTGCGTCCACTTCTGGTGTTTGTCTTTCCAAGTTCTGGCGTGCCTGGTCTGGACATGTGTTTGTTGATTGTCGGCCCTTTAAATGTTTTGCTCCACAGAGAATTTGGTGTTCCCTCACTTTTCATGAGCTGAATTCCTGCAGTGTAAGATGACTACGATGATGTCGACACAACGAGAGACCTTTATCTGCGTGGATGCTTGTGGCAAATCACTATGCTCAGGGCAGCTTCTGTGCTGTGGCCACATCGTGTCAATGCTGTGTGGGACGAAAAGAATGTCGCGAACTACTGCTGGTGTAACGGTAGTCACCATCGCTCTAATCAACTGTAACTTTCTGTACGGTTTGATATTAATACAAGCCTTTGTTTTGGCACATGCTGTCATCATGCTGCATCAGAAATGTACCGATGGTTTATTGAACGGTTTGGCATTGGATAAAACCATGACTGAATCTTGTTTTGTACCTTCACGGTGTTAGTGGTCAGCAACAGTGCTCTTTCTCTGGTCACCTGGTCAGATCGGTCAAAACGAGCAAGCAGCTTACAAGCACACAACCCGCCCATTATTCTGGGCAACGGAAAGTGTCTTCACTGACTGTCACCTTGATTGCTACATGCACTGCTTTTTTTTTCGTCCTAACTGCACCCCTCCAAGTACACAGCTTCTTTCTATATGTTGATTCAGATGACCCGATTGATTATGTACACCATGTAGTTTTTCCGTGCTGTCAGCAACGTACTGTCCTATTCCAACCGTGCCGTCAACTTCTACCGTATTCCTTGACTGGCAGCAAGTTCAGAGCAGAGTTTGGAAACTTGATATTTGGGGGTTTTTTGCCTTTTCCCAAAAAAAAAAAAAGTTCATTTAGGGCACAGTTACCATCGATGACACGGACGTCATCAATTGCTGGTTTTATTGTGGACTTATCACGTAAAGGATGCAGCGAGAGTTGTCCTGGCGAAGGCCATCTACAGGAGAATTATGATGACATTTGCATAGTGGAACAAGAATATGTTTGAAATCTTTCTGTCACAAAGGTGTTAAGGAATGTAGAGAGTTCCATCATCATTATCTTCAGTTAGCTTGAAAGTATCCACAAAGTAAACATAGTAAAACATGACTGAATGAGGACCAAACTAAAATTGACCTGTCAGCTTTAGATTCTAGCTTTAAAATTTTCACCACATCAGATATGCTTGCTTTAAAGGGAATGAATGTGCACCACTTCACTTAAGCTACACGAATGACTGATCAACATTTTTCAGTGAAAAAAAAAATGAGGGGAGAAAAACACCAAAAACGACATTTGAAACACGAGGCGGACCCACGGTTCTCTGGATTCCCAGCTGGGTGATTGATCAGTGGACTACCTTTCCCCAGTCATGTGGGAGGCACAAGGCTTGCATGCATGTGATCAACATCTGGTTGTCTTATTGCCACTAAGTGATCGATGCAGTTGTCGTTATCATATGTAAATGCTACCCCACATATCTAGTAAACGTGATCCCCGTTTGACTGTCATGTTGCCATCGAGTGACGATCGATGCCTTAGTCATATCAAATTTGAAATGCTACACGTATTTAGTACACGTGATCAACGTTTGGCTGTTGTCGTTGTCCCTGAATGATTATCTGACGAGTCACGTTCAACATCCAAATGCTGATACTACCCCGTTATGTGAGTGATTTTGTTGCTGTGGATCAAAGATACACAGCACAAAACTACACAGAAAACCACAGTTCCACAAAAGCAAAACAATACACAACAAAAGAAAACATGGGAACGGCATATCCTCACAAGAAGAGATACGGATACCAAAAAAACACACAATCTAAACACAAACAAACCAGTACATAATGAAAGAGACACGGTGGAACATCCTATTTAATCAATGAGAATGCAATGGAAACAAAACATAGGAACAAGTAAAAAACACGAAGCAAAACAAGCACACAATGAAACAAAAAACACTGGGCACAAAAAAAACACAGCAAAAGAAAATACACCAGGAAACAAAATACAGAGAAAGCACAATCACAGAGATAAGTACAAGTATGAAAGCAACTAAACAAGACTGCTGGAATGTTTATAGTGCTGAAGCAAAAGAAGCACGCAACAAAATAAAGACACAAGAAGAAACAAGACAATGTGGGACAAGACAATAAGTGCCAGAAATATTCTTCATCAACGCCCATCTCGCGCCAAATGGTGAATGAAGTAAGATGTGCTCGTTCATTTTCGTTGTGAGTGCTGTGTATGTGCTGAAGACGACCTAATAGGTTGACATGCGTAGTGTTTTGTCTTGTGGTTCGTTGTCAACGACTTTTTGCTGACAAAATTTTCGTTTAAAAAAGTAGTTTAGATTTCCGAATGCAGTAGCATCACTTTGCAAGTAGATCTTCTTTTGTGAGGTCTGTCGCCAAATGGAATGCCACAACAGAGCAGCAAGTTCAAGTAAAGTCCCCCAGGGATTCTAGAGCCAGGTCTGTTTGCACAAAGAGTTGACTGTAGTTAATCTCCTCCCTGACCCTCTCCTCTGTAAACTCATTCGACGTCTATACCAGACAAGACTGTGACCTACAGTCTGCCAGCCTGCTGTCTGACCAACCCACTCTTTCCATGAACGGGTGGCCCTGCTGGATATTGTACTCGGGTTAAAAGCGACAGGAGGTCCGTGATCGGATGAGCTCCTTTCATGGAGTGGTTTTTGTTCTCTCCCTTCCTCCCTTCTGCCAATTTCAAAGTGACGGTAGAAGTAACAGCCTCTTCATGGCATGATGACCTGGGGTCTAGAGGCAAACATGCACGGACGGGTGTCACGCATCACACACACAAGCGTGAGGAGGGGAATTTTGGTGTGTGTGTGGGTGTGTGTGTGTGGTGTGTGTGGTGTGTGTGTGTAAGTGTGTGTGTGTGTGTGTGTGTGTGTGAGTGTGGTGTGTGTGTGAGTGGTGTGTGTGAGAGAGAGAGAGACCAAGAGAGAGACAGACAGGAGAGAGACAGACAGAGAGAGAGACAGACACACAACATTACAAAACCTCTCCAGATGTGTGCTTCAAAGAAACTTTGTTGTCTCATTCGTCATTTCTTTAGATGGATTCCCCCATCTCCTCGACAAAGGTGGCAGTACAGTCGCAGTCCTCCAGTTCCTCGTAGAGCTTCTGGGCCACTGTATTGGGTTGGGCCAGGTTTTCTTGAAGCGCTTGGTGGAGTGGCAAGGACTGAAGCAGATGTTCTGTTGTCTGGCTGCTGTTCTGCAGGGGGACTGCTCTGTGTTGCAGATGCAGAGTTTAAAGAATAGGTGGGTTTTCAGGAAGTTGTGGCCTGTCCTGAGCCTGAGATGACTAGTCTGCTCTCGTCGAGTCAGCAGGTAGTACGGTCCTACTCTGTTGTGGTGTGGATGCTGCTGCTTCCACTTGTTCTGCAGCTTGGCCCTGATGATGGTCCTGGATTTTGGGTAGCTGGTAGATCTGTTTATTCTGCTCTCCTTTCGAGTGCTCTCCCTTTTTTCCATGAGTCAGCAGTCTCATTGCTTAGCCTGATTGCAGTGGGAGGTAATCCACTGCAGGGTGACTGTGGACTTATGCTCAGAGGGAGGAGAGAGATGAGACAGATCGTTGAAGCTCTGGATCTCTGTTGGACTGAGGGCCTGCAAGATGATGGACAGAGCATGGTCAGGAAGACAACGTTTTTGGCTGGCATAGGGACTGACCTCGATGTGAGCTGCTGCTGTTTTCGGGCTTCTGCTTCAGCTCTTATTTTTGTGGAGTACAGGCCGGTAGCGAGGCAGATCTTACTTCGGCTGGGACAGTCTGTCTTTCATGGGGTGGCCTTGCAGCCTCTTGAACTTGGCAGCCTGGGTCAGGAGTTTGGCGTCTCTGCGGTCCTCAAGGGCTGGAGCTCTGTGATGTTTTCAAGCTCCTGGATTGGCGTAGACTTCATGGCTCCTGTGATGATATACGGGCAGCTTGATTCTGAATCTTGCTGATCCGTTCAAAATTGGATTTGGCTGTAGTGCCCCATGCAGTCATGCCATACTCCAGCACTGGCCTGACTCTACCAGTGTACAGTCTCCTGAGGGTCGTGTTGTCTGCACCCCATGTTGTTCCTGCCAGCTTCTTCATGAGGGCAAGGCGTACTTTTGCTCTTAATTTCTGTTTTCTCTGCTTGCTTCTTCCACGTCAGGCGTTTGTCAAAGTGACTCCCCAGGTACGTGGGGTTATTTTCAGCAAGCAGAGTTTGTCCATTGATGCTCAGGTTGCCCTTTCTGTTCTTTGGGTGAGAGGCTGAAAACAGTGTAAGTGGTCTTCTTGGCATTAATTGTTACCAGCCACTGTTTTGTCCAGCTTTCGAGAACATTCAGCGCCTGCTGTAGCCTGTAGTTGGCAGTTGTGAGGTGCTCTTTCCGAGCACCATAGGACAAGATCGTCTGCATAGATGGCTCCTTGGACTTTGCATGGCACATCTTTGATGATGTCGTTGATAAAGACAAGGATAGGGTAGGCTGAGGACACCTCCTTGAGGGACTCCTTCTCTCAGTGTCTTCTTCCGACTGTATGCTCCGTTGACATGGACTCAGGCCTTCCTATTTTTCAGGTACTGCGAGATCCATTGTACATACAGCCAGTCACACCACTCTTCTGGAGTTTTCTCTCCGGAGGCCATCCTTCCAGACTTTGTCGCCCTTTTCCATGTCTATCCACACCGTCAGTGTATGCTGTTTGTCCTGGAAGCCATCCTCGATCTTCTGGGGCATGTAGGCCACTTGATCCTCAGTGGAATGATGTTGGCAGAAGCCTGCCTGCTGGAGTGATGATGATGTTCTTCTCCAGGTGCCAGACTAAGCTGCGAATTGATCATACGCTCTAGGAGCTTGCCCACGCAGCTGATGAGGCTGATGGGGTGATAGCTGTCAGCCTTGACTCTGTCTTTGCCCTTCTTATGGATGGGCACCATGTCAGCTTCTCGCCAGCTTTGTGGAACATGCCCCATCTTCCAGCTGTTGTTGAAGAGAGCAAGGATTTGGTCTTTGCTTTGGTGCCAAGGTGTTTTAAGCATCTCGTTGGTGACTTTGTCAGGACCTGGAGATTTTTTGTCCTGTAAAGATTTTGCGGCTTCTTCTATTCTTTCAGTTTGAAAGGCCTGTCCATGTAATCAGGTTGGTCTTGGTCATCCTGATGATTCTTCATTTCATCATGGACTTGTTTTCTGTCCTCTGTCACAGAGATGTTGCTGGTCTGCTCATAGCTGTCTATGAAGCAGTTCACTGTCTCTCCCTGTTACAATCTCCTGATCTTTTTTGAAGCGTGACAGGCGATGACCTTGTTCTCTTCATTATTATGGCTTTGGTCAGTTTCCAAAGTATGTTGCATCTATGTCAAGGTCCAGCTTTTTCTGTTTTCTCCATCCAGCTTGTTCTTGCAGCTTGGATGTAGGCCTTTCTGTGTTTGGCTGTTCAGGCTTTTGAGAGTGTGTTTTTCTTGTGTTGGGTTCTTTTTCCCACCTCCTCTACTTCATCTTCAAGCTCCTGCAGCTCTTCTGTCCAATAAGGTCTGTAGTTCTTGCCAGCGCCACGTGGAATTGCCTCTGAGGCAGCTTTCAGGATGGCTTGGTTGAAGTTTTGGTGGCTCTGTTGATGTTGTAATCGTCCACTTTGATGGTCTTACACAATACTCGTCAGAGGCCCCCGCGAACAATCCACCTTCTTGTAAATTCTTTGGGAAAGGACTTAGCATTGCTTGGTGTGTGCTGCAAATTGATGGCCAGTAGTACTGATCTGTGGTCACTGCCTGCCAACTGGCTCTGTACCTTCTGCTGGTTCTTTGGACAAGGTCGTCAGTGGCAAAGGCAAGATTTGGGATGGTCGTGGCGAGAGAAGAAGGTTTGTGGGTCTTCTGGTCATCAGCAGAGGAAGGCTGCTCTCTATCTGCCAGTTCCACTTCGTCTCCTCTTCCATCATTCTCACTGTAACCCCCACGGTTGCAGTGAGTGGCTGTTAAAATCACATACTACTATGCAGTTCTGCTGATGGTATGTCCATTTTCTGTAGAGAGAGCTCTTTGTCTTGTGGACACTACACATTGAAGATGGTGATGACAGTCTTGTCCTCTGTGATCTTGATTCCATGGGTTTTCAGCTTCTTGATTTGTGTCCACTGTAAATTCCGAGGCTGGAAATATTCTTCTTGACAAGTATCTGCACTCCTCCTTTCAGTCTCCCTTCTCTGTCCATCTTGAAGGTTTGGTAACCTCTGACTCTGAACCTGTGGTGGGTTTCAGGTGTCTCTGGATACAGGCCACATCAATGTTTTCTGTGTACATTCTCTCAGTAAGTAGGATTTTCTTGTGGTAGATGCCCTCTGTATTCCACTGGAGAATGTTAGGTGGTCTAGGGGTTTCTACGAGGTCAGATGTTTTTTCAGCCAGTAGCATTTTCCCTCTGCCTCTGATGCTGGCTCCTGTCACTGGGATGGGGTGACCACCAGTCACATGGGGTGAGCCCTTTGAGGCACAGGGCCTGGCACTCTACTAGCCATTGGAACTCACCTCTAATAGAGCGCCATATCGAAAAAATCTATGAGGTTGTCCATCCATGACGTAGATGCGTTGTACTGCCGTTACACACCAAGGGCCCAGTACATCCATCTTCAGCGTTGATTTTCTTGTCTGAGTTTCCTCTCGTAGGCGACTTGCTGACCAAGGCTAATGAGTATCCCCTAACCTGGTTTGTTTCTCTGAGGCTTTCCTTCCCCGGGGCTAGAGGTTTTTATGTGCCTCTTCAGCTTCACAACCTTCTATTTGTACAAAACACAACTACACAAATGCAACTTGCACTCGCCTCCCCTCCCCCTACCTCTGTTGTACAGATGATTCACACAGAGGCAAGAAAGGCACAGAGTGGAGCACAGGCTGTTACAGGCACTGTCGTGGCCAACAAAGAGGCCATGTGATATGTTCCTCTTCACAATTGTATGACGAAACCAACAAGCAAATGCTGTAATCCTCCAGGGCCAATCCCAAATCGTAACCTTGTACATAGGCTGCGGGTTATGGTTTGGTTAGGTAGGTATTTAAAACCGGCACCTGCTTGTGCATGTGGTCAGACTCTCGTATCCCTCATTTTTTATTTGACTGTACTAGTACAAAAAATCACTTTCAGCCTCTTCATGATAAGATGAAGTCCTTCAAGCTTCCGTTGACTTTGTCAAGTGTTTTTTAATCCCAGTTATGAGAACGGCTGGAGCCTGGGCATGTTGGCTGTTACTCTTATTAAATCTCATCCACTTGGAAGATATTTTTAATTCTTCCACCGCCCCACCCTCTCTCGATGCCTCCCTCCCCCCTAACAGGTTTTGTTTGTTTGTTTGTTTTTTTAGAACCAATTCGCGAATTTTTTTGAAACGTTAAAATCTTATTCAAGGCATATTCCATATCAGTATGGTTCGGCGTCTAATTTGCACGTAGAGCAAGGCTTTTTCATCCCCCCCCCCCCCCCCCCCCCCCCCCCCCCCCCTCTTCCTCCCTTCTCCCTCTTCTCCCCCCCCAATCCCATATACACCATAAGCTGTTCGACTCTTACGAGTAATATGTCAGCCAGTTCCATACTTTAATGACCCTTGACTACCATGTATTGGATATACATGTAGTCACACAGAATTGGTGTTTCTGAATTCCGGTATATATGGGCTGTCAGTGTGTGTGTGTGTGTGTGTGTGTGTGTGTGTGTGTGTGTGTGTGTGTATGTTAGTGTATGTAGAAATTATCTCCTCTATAGGCTTATTGCTTTGATGTTGGACAAACGAACGAATGAACGAAGTTAATGCTGTTAGGCTGTAAAAGCCCTTTAAGCAAATCGGCGGGATGTACAACACAAAACGCGACTCAATTTCGATTTTATTAACATGGAAACCACACAGCAATATCCTGTTTTTTTCACTTTACGTGATGAAATCATGAACGAGAAAATGTCACTGGTGTTCACTGTCAGTTCTGTAGACGACGGTCACCCCAGGTAAAACTGGATCAGTCCGTGGACAGCGTGCAGCACATGCTTGGGTCTCTGCATGCTTCGCTTGTGTTGCCGATGCGTCTTCCTTTCCAAATGCAGGACAATTTAAGACATTCTCTTATGACATGTGTCTTTCTTCCTGGTTGTTTAAACCAGAAAAAGCGATCGTCTTCCGAACACGGATCGCAGGAATATTCTTGAAGGTCGTCGTCTGATTCACACAGCAGCACACTTACATCATCCGTTTGATGGAACACATCCTTCCGAAATACTTTTTGTCTATAGCTTGCTCCAAACTTGTGTCGATGTCCGACTGGTGGATTTCTGGGCCCCTGCTGTTGCGCACCGACGGATCGGGGTGCGAGCACCGAAGCGTATCCTGAATGGGCGTGGATGTGTATGTGCGTGTGCGCGCGTATGTGTGCGTGCATGCGTGTGTTTATGAGAGTGAATGCATGTGTGTACGAGTGCTCGAGTATGAGTGTGTGTGTGTGTGTGTGTGTGTGTGTGTGTGTGTGTGTGTGTGTGTGTGTGTGTGTGTGTGTGTGTGGTCTGTGTGTGAGTGTGTGTGAGTGTGCAAGTTTGAGTGTATGTGAGGGTATGGGTGTGTTCGTATTGAGATGCGTGTATTTGTGTGTATTTATGTAAGTGCGTACTTTTGTGTGTGTGCGCGCGGGCACGCGCGTCCGTATGTGTATGTGTATGTGCGTGAGTACGCACGCGCGCATGTGTGTGCTTGCGCTTGTGTGTGTATGTGTGCGCGCGTATTTTGGTGTGTTAATTATGCTTCTTTTGCTTTGAATGAAAAACGTTGGTATTCTGTTCATAATGTTTTTCTTAATGTCAGTACAATCCGAATCATGTCTAACATGACCTTGGACTAAAAGTATAATGTATTACTCCTAAGCGTATGAAGAATCCTATAAACCCAAAGATCTGTGAACCCCGATATAAAGAAACTGCAATGAAGTAATTGATACTAATCAAACAAAAAAAAAATTTGTTTGCATCTGAAGAAAGTTATAAAAAAATGACATACAACTATAAAAAAACAATAGGCCACAGGACAATGTATAACTAGCTGATGAACATATCATTGGGAAGAAAAACAAGTAGTATATGGTTTCACTCCTGCATTTTTTGAAAGAGGTCTTTGGACTCTTATTATGCAACAACACAAAGACAAAGAAGCTTTGCAAATTTTATAAATATCTCTTTAAAAGAAACCAACATAGTTCCTGAAGACAACATCACTGAAACAGATCTGCAAACCAACAAAAATGGTCCATTTGTTTCAAAGGCTCCTTTTTATATCATGAACAAATTGATTAATGGATGATTCCGTGTTACGTCAGGTGGTCCATTTGTTTTTAAAGGCCATGGGTGTAAAGGGAATAGATTCACTGATGATTCCGTGGTCATGTCAATGTGTGGAGAGGTCAGACAGTCAGGAAGTTCACAGCTCCCACGCACTAATGGAGTATAGGAGACAGAACCAGTATGGCCTCAAACATCTCAATCTTCTCATGAAAGCTTGTTTACCCTTGTTGCACGTGAAACTCACGTCGACTTTTAGTTTTGCTGTCTTAAGTGGGAGCACTTCTTTTGTTTGGTTTACTTATGGTGATGAATTGTTTCATATTGTTATTACCTTTGAGGACCACGGCCTCTGCTGGATACAAAGGGAGAATTCGGAGATAAGTCCATACATTGAGGGCCACACATGTCCATCGGTGTATCAAAAGACAGCAAACCGATAGTCTTTGACAAAGACAACCAGATGGTATTCACATCTCCGTTCTTCCTACCAATCGCATAGCCGCCAATAGAATTCGGCGATTCAGATTCAGATTCAGAAACATTTTATTTTATCTCTTGTTAAAAAGCGAAATTGCATTCGTGACAGGCCGTGCCCTAAGTGCAAGTTGTGTTTAGACAGACTAATTTATAGTTACAAACGTGACCATGAAAATAGTCAAAAACATATACCAATATTACAGACTTCAACATAAGTTAAGGACCACACCGCAGGAATGCCTTAGGTGCTTTCAAAATCAAAATATCAATGAAAGTTAGTAATTGCCATTGGTTTCTGAACGCGACAGTCGTCAGGCCTTCTCAATAAATACTGCGAAGTTGCCACAGCTGCACTGACCTCCCCTTGAGCATGAAAAAAAGTGTCTCTTGTTTTGTTCAAAACAGGGCTGTTTGTCAGCAATCCGTGCACACTGACTCGAGCTGTCTCAGGTGAAAATCCTGATGCACGTGACACCGATGAAGGTATGGGAGTGCAGTTGTTGTGTCACCACAATGGCTATAGAAGCCATCGAACTACCCGTTCTGAAGCACAACACCAACATGCCAGCGAGACGAAAGTGAGAAATTTCGATTGTGCGCGAGCTATCGCCTGGCTGCAGGACGGAGTAGGCGTCCGAGAGGTGGCCAGAAAAGTTGTCGGAGTTCTTTGCTGACATCGCACCACTGTACGTCTTGGTGAGGTTTTTTCCGTGAGAGCTCGGGACGGTTGCGTGCCGTGCTTTTGGCTGCTACACAGTTGTTTAGCGCTAGGTTTCTTCTTTTTCCCCCCCCCCCCTTCACCCTTTCTTTGAACAAGTTAACAACACCTGACTTGTCTTTTTTTTTTTTTTTTCCGGAGGCTTTTTTTCTCCCCCACTTTTTCCTTCCCCCTCCGCTCATCCGCAGTTATCTTCCTACATTGCATGGGGCTTTTGTCCACCTAGTTTTTTTTTTTTTGATGCAATGTGGTTTTGTTTGTTTGTTTTTTCCCGCTTATCGCCGATAGCTTCCTTAAAAAGAACTATATCAAATCATGGCTAACTCAAATCGCGGTCCATATCCGAATATTTTGCACCGGTTTTTTTCATCCATTCAAAAGAAGCCTACCGGTGAAGCTTATACAAAAAAAAACGACTACGTGTGGGTCTGAAACATTTGTAAGTGCGTGGAAAAAAAACACAGAGGTTATGAAAACACGATTCTCGAGCCCAGAAAAACTGGGGGGTTGTGGAGGAAAAAGAAAACAAATTTCCAAACTACTCTATATGGATTCCCCGCACAAAACTCCTCCTCCACTGTATTGTATTTCGAAGGATGCTATTGACTGTTGCGAATAAAAACCCTCTGATTGTTTCACTAAAAGAACGTCTAACAGAGAAATCAAAATCAACCAAACTGACGATAGGCAAATCTTCCGCT